>JAVJIF010012469.1:0-123720 GCA_038442645.1 Agave tequilana
CACAAAGTTCTGGATGTGATTCTTCTTCAGGCTTTTCACATGTTTGCGGTACTTAAAAGAGGGGAGCAGATATTGCGGGTTCAATTTATTTGTGTGTGCCACACACACATATTACAAAAGGGTTAATTTTGCGTTGACACATTGGATTGAGCCTCTTATATATTATAAGAGATTCAAAGATTTTAAATCTTTACCTCTCTGAAACACATCTTATCCACGTGTCAACGCGAGATTGATCCTCATATAATATATGTGCATGGATCACACACATGAACCGAATTGTCACCCCAAGAAATGAAAAAGACCCCCCAAGAAATTTACAAGTGTGCCACTATTATTTTGACTATTTCACCCTTGCTGAAAAGATCAAAATGTTCCTTTCTTCTTCCTTTTTTCCTTCCTCTCTCCTCCTGCTCCTCCATCATCTTCCGCGATGAGAGCTCCGGTGAACCCCCCTTCCTTCGCCCAGCCTCCCCCCCATGGTGAATCCCCTCCCCCCGACGACTCCTTCGATCTCCCCCGCCCGCTCCAGCTATTTAGTCAAATCTAGCCGAATAGCTTGGGGGGGGGGGGGTCGCTGAAGGGGGACATTGCGGAGGGGTCACCAGAGGAGGACATTGCGGAGGGGGAGGAGGGGGTTCGCCGGAGGGGGCCGTGGGGTTCGCCGAGGGGGGTAGGAGGGGTGGCCTAGGGGAGGGGGTTCGCCAGAGAAGGGGAAGGGGATTCGCTGTGGAAGGGGAGAGGTGTTCGCCGAAGAATGAGGGAGGAGGGTTCGTCGGCGAATGAGGAGGGGAGGAGGAGAAGAGGAGAGAAGGACTTTTTTGAAAATTTTGAATTTTGAGGAGGCCTTTATGAAAATGATGGGTGCCCTAACTGTGGGGTGCCTTTCTCATTTCTTTGGGTGGCAATATCCGCTCCCTTGAAAGAGGGGATTGGAAAAATATTAAGGGACTTTAGCAAATCCTATATAGAGTCTATGCACGCCTGCCACTTAAGACCTAATTTGGTAAATGTATTTGGAGAAAAGAATGTGAAGACATGAAAAAAATAGAGAAGGGAATATTTTCTATATTTTTAAATTTTTACTCAGAATTCTTAAATTTAGTGTATGGTTTATTTTCCGTACGGAAGAATTCTCTTACGTGAAAATGAACAAAGTGTCTGAAAATCCTTAATGTACTTTAGAATGTGGGGAAGAGAATTAAGTGACTTTAGACTCTTCGTGGAAACAAATAGAAAAGGGACTTCATACCGTTTCTGACACTTCGGATTCTCTCCCCGAATATAAATACCAAAGTAGCCTTACATGGCAACTGGCATGTAGGATCCGCATAGAATTTGTTGATCTCTCTTTAATCTCCTCCTATCCCCTCTTCTAAGCAAAACAAACATATGAAGAGTCTGAAGAGAGTTTCTTCGAAGACTACAATATTTTTTTTCCCAGCAAACAAACAGCCCTTTAAGCCAGCTTTATTCTAGTACAAAAAGTACCTAGGCGAATAAGGGTTAATTGCTTCCAACCACAAGTTCTTGAGGTATACATGAAAACTTCCTCTTTTCAGGCTCCTCTCCAGGTTTTGCACATATAATTCAAATTCTGTATCTCTCTCATTTCACAGGGGAAGTTGTCTTTACTCCATCCCAGTATCCAAATTTCAAAGCTACATGTTGATTGCCTATTCCCAAAATACTGAACAACAAGAATTTAGTGATGCTTATCGGCAAGGCACTTGTCACCCAGAATTTGGTGAATAAGGTACATTATGTAGGTTTCAATCCTTGTTTGGATAATAAGACCATACCAGTTTAGATGCTGGAATAAAACTAGAGCACCATAATCTTTTTTCTAATTGGATAAGTATTTAAACAAATTGTGTCAATAACACCTCACCCTTTATTCCATTAAGAAATTGACCCAAGAAGTCCAAACCTGCAAGATTTTAACTACCCTCCTACATGTTACCTACCAATTTCTATCTCTTGAAGAAAAAACCAGAGACAGAAAAACATATGGAATAATTCAAACAAGTTCAAGAAGATTATGTTCTTCAAAATGGTAGCTACGCTTGGTTCTCTTCAAGTTTTTCTTGATTTAGTTCCTAATCATGCAAGTTGAAGATGATAATGATGTGTGTGTGTGTGTGTGTGTGTGTGTGTGAGAGAGAGAGAGAGAGAGAGAGAGAGAGAGAGAGAGAGAGAGAGAGAGAGAGCTAAGACACACACCAGTTCTTCTTGGCCTTCCATCATCATCAAGCTCTTCCCCCCTGTTCACTTCTATGTCTTGAGCTGAGCTCTCTTTCCCCATCATCTCTCTCCCTTCTCCATCTCTCTCTCTCTCTCTCTCTCTCTCTCTCTCTACAATGAGCTAGCAATGAAGAAAAGAGGAGATGGGCTCATATATTTATACCGCTAGAAAGTAGGACACAAGTAAGGACTAATGACTACCATGAGTTCAGAAATGAAAGCCTACTTCTTAGGAAAAAGGCAATCATTAATTAATTTCCTCACATATACTTTTCTATCCTTTGAATTAATTTCATGAGGAGATTCTTGTATGGTTAATTCAGCTGCAGTCTCTTACTAAATGCAACCCACACTTGTAAATTTTGCTCCAGAGTGAGAGAGGAGGAGAGGGTGCATCTCTACTAAGAAAGGGGAGTGAGTGTAGGATTGGCCGTCAATGTAGACCGACAGGTGAAGAGCACTGTGAACTTTTGTGACTGATGTCCTTCATGAAAGTTTCAGAAGTATCTTTCACTGGTGCAAAGATTGACTGCTTGATTGCAACTGCTTGAGTTATAGCTGAAATAAACCAACTTGAGTTGGATTAAAACTCTTGTTAACATAGATCATTTGTTTTTATGATGAGCTTGACATATTTTGCTAGGGACTTTCTCCATCTCTTGGGTATGTGATTTTTGTTTTTGTGTTGATTATATCTTAGTATTTTGTACACCTCAGTGTCTGATTTCTCTGTGTACAGTACACTTCACATTTTGTACAAAATATAGGTCAGTAACTCTATAAATACCTCTAGGTCAATACCTTAATATTTTGTATACATTTCTTGAGGTATTGATCTAGATTATGCTTTATTTTGCTTATTTTGTATCATGTAATTATTCTTTCATTTTGTTGCTGTTGATGGAATAAAGCGGTCTTTTCCATCTTTAATTAAAAAGGAAAAGAAAAACCTTGGCATATGCTAAGTAACTAAGTTGGCTAAACATACGTTATCCGGCTACACTCGTTGGATTAAACTTCTGGATAAAATAGTTAAGTTTCACTCTATAAGTATTGATGTAGTGTAGCAGTAAAATTTCTTTACAATGTGCAAATAGTCCAGGGGTCTTACATCCCATGGCGACTCGTTCTCAAAATAAAAATCCACCCGCATACAATTTGATAATGCATAAAAAGCAAGGGTCTACCTTTTTTTTTGGTTAGAAAATTATTACACACGGAGTTCAAATGGTGATCACTAGGAAGCAAATCCAGAGCCTAACCAGTAATCACATCGATCAGAATTAAATATATTATAAATATATCATTACTAGGGGTTAAATGGTGACATGCGGGTGAGCGGAATTCTTAACGAACTTAAGACCATCATTCAACCACATGCGCTGGACAAGATAAGGGTACCTCAAGGGAGGGCAGATCAAGAAGACAAGGGTCTGCTTGATTTGATCTGACCTCCCTCTTGAGGATTGGACTGCTAACTTCCAATGGACATTAATTTCCTTTGGTTTTGCCCCCTCAACTAGGATGGCACTATCCTTGTGCTGAGGGGGAAAACAAGAAGAAAAACACAAGAAAACAAAAACAGACTCGGATGCTAAAAGAAAAAAAAACAACAATACAATATATTTCCTTAGTCAAAAGGTGTGTCCATCTTTGCTGGCTTCCTGTTGTAGGGAGTTGCACTATCTTTTGGATCATTTTTTGTTTTGTTCTCTAAAACTATTTTTCTTTTTACTACATTAAAACTGTTCTTTTAGTTTGAATAAATTGATTAAAGAATTGTTTGGAACTTGTTCCTTGGAACAAGATGCTTCCCTGTTGATCTTGAACAGTACTTTATGCTATTGAAAGGTGTTGCGTTTGAACTGTTCTCTCTGAGTAGAATAATAGAGTCAAATTAAGGGAAGCAAAAAATAGGCGCAGTTCTCACACTGAGAATATGATATCAGAATGTTGAATTCAAGAATTGATCTCTTCACGTCTCTTTGAGGTCCCCAAGTATTTCGGTGATGAGACCTGCATCTCTAAATTCTAATCATGGTATCAAAATGTCAAATTTTGAGAATATTTTCTTTTTCTTTTTCCTTAAAAAGAACAAACATATCTTAGATGCTATTCTAGAAAATTGGAAAAGAGGTATGATGAAACAATGTATATCAAGCAATATTAACAATTTCAACACGATTCTTGAGTAGTTCTTCAACAATAGAACCTCACGGTGGGTAAATGATTTGTTTTGAAAAGCAGACTAAATCGGAAATAAGTAACAGTTAAATTAAATGTCCGAACAGGAAATTGTATTCAAAGGTCTCAATCCACTGCCGAATCAAAACTTAAGTTTTATTAGAATTTTGTTTTGTTTTTCAAGAGGAAATGATGATCCAAGAAACTCGAATTGAGTTAGAGAAAATGATGATTTGAAGCGGAAGAAGCAAATCAAGGTGAAACAGTTTCCTTCTCAGGCACTTAGGAGTTTCTTTTTCAGGAAGAGTATGAATAGAATTCAATTCCTATACAATGAAGATTTGTTTTTAAAATATTAAAAAGTTTAAAATTCTTCTACATCAAGGAGATCAACTCCTACTAGAATTGATCAAGATTCTTCAAACATCCAATGACCAAGATTATCTCATATTCAAAATAGAACTTATATTGTAAAATTCTATAAATAAAAATAGTAACCCAACATTGTAAATTGGAGCAGAGGAACAAAATAAAGTTGTGATGAACAACAGTGTAAGGCCCTAAAAAAATCAAGAAGGCCCTAAAAAGTCAAGAAATATAAGAGTAAGGTGAAGGTGCATAGAGAGAAAGTATACTCTTTTAATTTAGGCGTAGATTTAAGAGGAAGGTGAATACTCTTGTGTCATCAAGAGGAATATTAGATTTCTTTATATCAAGTTTATTAATAAAGCGATCTCAAGTTCTCTACCTGTGAACGTAGGTCAAGTTTGGGCTGAACCACGTTAAATTGTATATTGTTCTTTTTATATCTTTTAATATTCATCTTATATGCTCGAGATAATTGATCTCATGGCATGATTGAGGTCATCGATGGGGATATCTTCCAACTATTAGTATCATAATAAGTATGATATCGCGGATTATGCACGCAATAATTGGTATTGAGCATATCAATTTCATTTTCAACAAATGGTATCAGAGCTGATGGTGTTCGTTCAAGACTCGAGTGCTCTAGATGAAGAAGAAGATGTCAAGTCGATGGAGTTCGACGGAGACATCAAGATGAAGAAAACAACAAGAAAGTTCAGATTTGTTCTAAGGTAAAAATCGATGACTTTTGGAGTATATTAATCAAGGTGGAGTCGTCAAGTAATCAAGGTGGAGTCGTCAAGACTCAGTGATGCTCAAATCTGAACACGGTAGACGCGAAGATGATGATCGGATCATCGTCAATGACAGACGACAAGACGGGCTCGACAAGCTCACAGAGGCATCACACAAGGCATCCCATGGAGGTTCGCTGAAAAACATCGGATGGTGATGAAGACGATTAATAAACGAGATTGATCGGAAGGTATTCAGACGATCAAGGTGTCGAATCCTATGTTTTTCAGCGTTCTGGATGCAATGGTGGGTGCAGATCGAGGAGATTCCAATGTCTGATATAGGTTCTGTACAAATCGGTTAAAAAAATAACGGAGATCACGGTTAAAGTTATAACAGCTAACACGATGAGATAATTGCAGACATTGGTGGATCCATCAAGTTTGAAGATCATCAATAGCATGACAATAGATCTGACAAATATCAATGCAGTGATGAATGACAGCCCTGATTGATGGAAGAAGGACCATGGCATTATGTGGCGAGAAGACCCAATAAGACAATGACACTTATGTGAAATGATAAGTCTCAAGGTTAAAATATCGATGGAAGTGATCGGTGGAAGACCATAGCATGACAAGTCCTTGATAATGTTCATGTAAAGTTGGTAAGATCATGGCAGAATTAGAGGCGGATTGCCTCAAGATCGGCAGGGCCCCATAGCCGGAAAGGCATCACAAAGCGAAATTTGCTGGCGGCGACAATGATGCAATGTAAGTTAAGGGAAAGAAATTAGGTCAAGGAGTTTCAACGAAAAACTTGAAGGGAGCTTCACTTCGAGGTGGAACTTTAAGAAATTGCAACGGGTTTAAGTGCTAGAGGACGATTAAAGAAAGGGTACATTCGAGTAAGGTTCGAGATGGCCCATGGCATGGCGGTAAACAGCCACATGCCCCAGGGAGAGGGGGCAAGAGTGTTAAAGGCTTCAAGATATGCTTACAACCAAAGGAAAATTAAGATAGTAATCCAAAATCTCAACTTGTTTTGCTAAAGGTTTTGAAAAGCAAGTAAATGTAGAGATTCTTAGGATTTTGGTTTGTTTTTCAAGAGAAGATGATGGTAAAAAAAATTTAATTGAGTTGGAGAAGACGATTTGAAGCAGAAGAAGTAAATCAAGGTGAAGCAGTTTCCTTTTCAGGCGATTGCGAGTTTTCTTTTTAAGAGGAGTATTAATAGGATTTAATTCCTATTCAATGAAGATTTACTTTAAAGATTAAAGAGTTTAGAATTCTTCTAGATCAATGAGATCAATTCATAACAGGATTGATCAAGATTTTTCAAGCATTCAATAACTAATATCATTTTATAGTCTAAATGGAGTTGTATTGTAAAATCATATAAATAAAAGTTGTAGCCTAGTATTATAAATTGGAGGAGAGAAACAAAATAAAGTTATGATGAAAAACAATGTGAGACCTTAAAAGTCAAGAAAGAAAGGAGCAAAGTTAAGGTGCATAGAGAGAATGTATACTCTTATAATTTAGGCGTAATTCAAAGAAAATGGGAATACTCTTGTGTCATCTTGAGGAATGTTAGATCTTTTGTATCAAGTTTATTAATAAAGCTCTCTCAAGTTCTCTCCCGTGGACGTACACCAAGTTTGGGCCGAGCCACATTAAATTGTGTGTTTTTTCCTTATATCTTTTAATATTCATCTTGTCTGCTCGAGATAATCGATCTCATGGCGTACTTGAGTTCGTTGATGGGGATCTCGTATCTCCCAATTATTGGTATCATCGTAAGTATGATATCTCAGGTTATGCAAGCAATAATTAGTATCGAGCATATCAATTTCGTTTTCAACAAGGAGAACAAGGTAAAATATTTACATTAACATAGAGTTCCCACAATTAGACTTGGAAGGATTTTCTAAATTGTAGGTTTGTAACCTTATTAAGGTTTAATTATAAAGTTTACAAGATTATTTAAGATTTAATTAATATAAATTTCTAAGCCACTTTTTGGCATTATTTGGAAAAACTTGCACCCTAATTATTCAATTAGGTGGAGGGAACCCTGAATTTGGATATGCCTTGATCAAAGGTGCAGCTTTTTTGAGTGTCCTACAGTTTGGAAATTTAGCCTATAAACGACATATCTGCACAGAAAAAGATGCTTTTGAAAGAGTCTGTTTGTTTAGAGTTGGAAGAAATTTCTTCACGCTAAAAGGAAGCAGCAGACAATCTTAGAACTTATCAAATATATTAGAATATGACAAATTGTAGCCTAAACCTCTGTTTATAGATTTTTTTTTTTGTCACTGTTGATCTTGCCGGGAAACAGGGAAACCTTTGGAAAGAGCCACAGTATGGAGATTGCACATACTAATCTTTGTGCTTCTTTTATTTATTTGTTGGTTGGTTGGTTTTGTTTGCTTATTTATTTATTATTAAAGAAAAAATGGTATTAGCTTTTTTTTTATTATAATTACTAGCACAAGCTACAGATTTGGATCATCTAAATTCAAAACAAAAAACAACAAAACAAACAAACAATAAAACAAATAAAGTATTGGACGGTCATTTTTTTCATAGATATTACTATCTTTTTATTAACTGCAACACTGGCAAAACACTAGCAAAATAAAAGGTTCAGAAAGAAACAAAAGAAAGGCAAGAATGTACTGCAGCACAAACACAAGATAAAACACAACCACTTATAGGGTAACATCTACAAAATCTCGAAACTTTGTGAGAAAATAAGATTTACAGTTTATGTTTGATTCTCCAATCCTTCAGAAATTCCAATAACAATCACCAAAACACAAAACCCTGCTTTATTACATCATGCTGACGTTACTCTGCGTGTTATGCGACAGCCAACAGCTTCAATTTTCTACAGAAAGACCTCTTGTAGCCCTTGATTGGCTCATTGACAATGAACAATTAACAGTGATAACAACTTGTCAACATTTGAGACTTCTATTATTGATGAACACAGCAGTCTAATCTCTGGTCTTCTCTTAGGATGGTTAGAGGCCAAAATCCAATAGCAACCATCCATAAAGGGTAGACAAATATTGTCAGAGGTTGAAAGGCTGTGATGACCAAACTCTAGAGAGAAAAAAACATTTATGGAGACTGCACTTGTCTGGCAAATCTGCCTGTTGGCAGTCTGACAAAGGATAAAATTGCCCCTCCGGTCGACCGGGGGACAAAATTGCCCCTCCGGTCGACCGCCCGGTCGACCGGCCAACGGTCATTTTTATGACCGTTGTGCCTCCGGTCGATCGCCCGGTCGACCAGGCCAAAGCCAACGGTCGACCGGCCCCCACCCGAGAGTGGGGTGCTTTCAGTCGGTCGACCGCGTGGTCGACCGGCCGAAGTGGCTGGCCATGTGCACGTCCTTGTGTACATTGGTCGACTGGCCCGGTCGACCGCCAGTCTCTGGCTAGGATAATACAGGTATAAAAACTAGTTAATTTAATACCAATTAAATCCCATAAATACACATAAATTTCACAAAAATAAGTTCTAATAAGATCTTTGAAATACAAATATGTGTGACTAAAATTCAACACATAAAACAAAATATTTGAACCATTTTTGTGATATTGAAATTTGATTTTAAACGAAAACCGTATTTTCCAAAAACCTAACTTTGAAATGGAAAATCGTTTTCTCCAAAACTCATATAAATATAAAAATATGATATTGAAATAACTTTGAAGCATATTGTATATAGATGAATCCAATATATAAAAAATATTATATCTATGTTTTTGACATGAAATCCAAAATCGGTTAAACCGAAAAATCAAACCCAATAAACTTAAACTTGTGTGTATGTGAACTTGAGTATATCAACACTATCTAATCTTTATACAAGATCTAAACATACTAAAAACAAACCGAGGTCTTCTTATAGAACTCCTTTTCCAAGTCTACTCGATCCAAACGCGATACAACGAGCTTGACTCCAATCGAGAACTAGATGCGATCTTGACGTGTGAGCTCTCGAATTTACATGTGAAAGCTCCAAAACACCTTTGTTGAAGCTAATCACCTACTAATATCTTGATCAAATATCTGAAACTAAATAGCAAAAGATTATTAGTAAACTATAACTACATGAGTTAATCATCATCAAAGCTAGAATGAAGGGCCTCTGGGCTAACACTGCAAAATCTCGAAACTTTGTGAGAAAATAACATTTA
Source organism: Agave tequilana (assembly GCA_038442645.1). Classification (NCBI taxonomy): domain Eukaryota; kingdom Viridiplantae; phylum Streptophyta; class Magnoliopsida; order Asparagales; family Asparagaceae; genus Agave; species Agave tequilana. The sequence goes on from JAVJIF010012469.1 coordinate 9,749, forward strand.
CTGTTTATGTTTGATTCACCAATCCAACAATCCAATCCTTGAGAAATTACAATAACAATCACCAAAACACAAAACCTGCTTTATTACGTCATGCTGACGTTACTTTGCGTGTTTTTGCGACAGCCAACAGCTTCAATTTTCTACAGAAAGACCTCTTGTAGCCCTTGATTAGCTTATTGACAATGAACAATTAACAGTGATAACAACTTGTCAACATTTGAGACTTCTATTATTGATGAACACAGCAGGCTAATCTCTGGTCTTCTCTTAGGATGGTTAGAGGCCAAAATCCAATAGCAACATCCATAAAGGGGAGACAAATATTGTCAGAGGTTGAAAGGCTGTGATGACCAAACTCTAGCGAGAAAAAAACATTTATGGAGACTGCACTTGTCTGATAATCACACAAGAAACATATTTGTCACATAATATGTGCAACTTGAACTATTATAATGTTGCATAGCAATATCTTATGGAACTAATTCTATTAAAAAGAACTAAAGTAATAAAAGGAAAACGAGAAGAAATTACCATAAACGGAAGCACTACAAGCTCGCATACATGTAAATTAGTTAACCAAGTCAAAACTGAAAGAAAGCCATAACTACAATCATGGTTCCTCGCAAGGACAGATATTTGTTACATATCAAATGTATTCCAATGCTACACATCTAAACCACATAGTCATCATCCAATTAATTTCCGACTTGGTTGTTCGCAAAGTGACCACCCCAACACAAGCTATTCTGCATGCTGTCGATGCCGCTTCCTGGTATTTCTGTCAGTGTATTGAGAGATCGTTTAGATCTTTTGATTTCAATTGGATATGTGAACAACTGGTAGCTATTGTTTGTTGATTTGACATATGTGTAATATGACAGTTAAATGGTGAAAAAAGAAGTTGATTGCAAATTAACATGTTTTTAGGATCCGATAAGCAAGTACAGCAGTCACCAAAGTATCTTATCGTGGTCCAGGCTGTGGCCTGCTTGCTGTGCCAATTATTTCTTCACATGCTCAATGATATTAGAACAAACAAGAGACTGTCTAGATTAAGCCAAAGACAGTTAATGGTCAAAATATCAGCTAAAGCTTATGAATTTAGAGGAGCCGATATATCATTACAGAGTTTTTTGATCTCTTATGCCATTATCTGATATCAGTTCATGATTTGAAGAATCTCAATGAGACTCGAATCACGGCCTAATTCAAGGCAGGACTAGAATTGAACATTTGGTGAATGTGAGAGAAAGGAAAGAAGATACTCCACTATACATTCAGGAAAAATACGAGGGTAGATTCCCAGTTTGATGCTTACTTGAGAGGATGCCAGAGTATTGCTCATTCATAACTTTTTCAGAGAATACAGGAAAGATTCTCAATCCATTCATCAGTTCCATAGATGCAAAATACCGCTGAAGCACGGCTTTTGCATTTGGCCTAAGACACTGCAAACCAACAGACAACGACAGACAACATCAAGACAAACTGTGTGTTGCTTTCATGGAGATGTTGGTTTTTTGCTCTTTGTCAACTTCAGCTTACTTCTGCAAACTCTCAAAGGCTTGAAATAAAAGAAGAAAAGAAGTGCAAGGTATCAACTGATGGGAGCAAGGACCTAATTGTTCAAATGGCAGAGTAGTTTGAATACAAAATTTACAAAAGTTCATCGGGTCAGAAGTCAAAATCAGAAAAATGCTTTTTGATTTTCTTTAGTTTTAGGTGACAAGTAGTATCAGAATAAAGCAAGACATCAACATCAGAAAAGTTGCTTGCTGTTTTCCCATAAACAGATCAGCTTATTCTTGACCAAATTTTAGAGAAGCCGAACTTCTGTGAAATATCTAATAGTGGGAACTCCAGAGAATCTGAAACATTGACAAAATGGGGTTCAATTTCTGAAGCATTCTGGTTCACACTGAAATGAGGGCTTTGCAGTTCTCAGAACTGCAGTATTTTAATAGTCATAGCTGAAAGCTTGCAGCTACAGTTTTGTAAACTTAAAATTCTAGTTCTGCAATTTACAAAAGAACTCTGGTCCTCAGATCTGCGCCAAGAGGCGGAGAACAAGGTTTCTCTCCTTTCCTGAACCAGAGGTCAGATCCCTCCAAATAAAAGGCAAATGCATCCCCTTTGAGTTCTCTTAACTGCAAAGCCAAACGCAGCCATGGATTATATGTAACCTATAACAACAATATGGACAATAATAACTTGCAGCACAAGTGCTTCTATCAATTAAAAACATCAAGGGTTATTGATACGTGAGGAGCAACAGCATGCAGAAGGAAAATTTACGTTAAATCAATGGCTTAGAAGCAGGGGTATAGTTAACATTAGTGAACAAACATTCATCAGTTAAATATTATGTGACCGATGGCATCTTAGGCCATCTCCAACCCACGCCATTTCTGGCGTGGGTTGGCCTTGCTAAAAAATGGCGTGGGTCCAACCCACGCCATTTCGCACCCGGCAAAATGCCGGTGCTACAGTGCCGCGCCAGAAATGGCGCGGCACTGTAGCACCCGGCATTTTGCCGGGGGCTTTTTTTTTTTTTAATGTTTTTTTATTTTATTTTAGTTTTAAGTTTAAATTTTTGTTTTAAGTTTAGATTTTTAGGTTATGTTTAAGTTATTTTTTTTAATTTAAATTTAGTTTTTATATTTTTGTATTTTATTTAGTTTTTATATTTTAATTTTTTAATTATTTGTTTTTAAATTTATAATTTTACTTTGTTTAATTCAATGTTAATAATTGTTTTATGCTTAAATTTGTAATTTGTTGTGCATTAGCAAAATCGTAGTGTAAATATAATTCCTTTTGTATTTGTGATTCACCTCGGTCGTACAATTATCTATTGTTTATATTGTTTTATATAAATTAAATGAAAATAAATCTATTAATTTAAAAATTGAATATATTATTAAAAATTTCATATTTCTTATAATTGAATATAGTAGAATTAAAAAATAATTTCTTAATTTCGTAAATAAAAATATTAATTAATTATTAAAGTTAAATATTAAATATTATATAAAATTATTAAAAAGTTAAATACATTTTAAAATTTTAATAGTATTATGCAATTTACTTAAATTATCACATAATATGTTGATAATTAAAATTTGATACAATAAAATAATAATAATAATAAAATATGTAGAGAATATTCCATTTGGAGTGGAAAATGGAGTGATGGTTGGAGAGGTTTTTGTTGAACCCTCCATTTTGGAGTGAAAGTACACTCCAAAATGGAGGGGGTGGTTGGAGATGCCCTTAGAGCCCTGGTTTTGCTTGCATCTGTAGCCTATGCTGGGTTGCTATTTATTTTGTTTCTTTTGTAGCAGAGTGGATCCGTGTTCACATTTCTTCTTGCTTGTTTGTTCGTATGGTACTTTTATTGTTCTTCCTTCTGGCACATGCATGTGCACAGTAATGTATTTTTGCGGAAGGGCGTTATGATTTAGCTACTTGTATTTCCTTGGTGTTTTTGTTAAAAACTTATTAATGAAACTATTGGAATCCCTTGCCCAGATGACACCAACACCAGAGAATAGTTGCCAATTGTCCGAACAAAGAAATCAAAGAGAAGAAAGCGAGAACACAAATTTAATGAAGCTCAGCAATTTGCCTAAGTCTTCAGGGCAGAAGAGGAGAGAGCTCTTATTAAAACAATCAAGTACAAAAACAGTTAATAGGGGGCAATCCCCCTCTTTATATAACCACAAAGTCTATGAAAATAAAAAAAAACCAGAAACTTTGAATTTGGATCAGAAACGAACTCTTAAAAACGCTCGAACTCACCTAGAGGTAAAGCTCTGACGACAGGCCTCAACCGCTGCTCTCTGAAAAATGTTGTAACAGGCCATAGTAAAGAGCTGTCGACAGCTCTATTCACATGTTGATAGGTATCAGGGTGTCTGTACTGTTGCTTCCTTCACACTTCATGCAAATTTCATACTAAAACCAAGGTTTAAAAAACTTCACCAAGATTTTACACTCTCTCTTCATAATTCTCCACCTCGGTGATGATTTCTTAAATCTGAGTCGAACACAATATAACACCATATTAACTCTATCGGGCTGCACCAATGTGGTTGCCTGTACGCTCTGTCCAAGAGATCAAGTCATCTGTAGTTCATTCAAACGAGCTACACTGAGCTCAAGCAACTGTAATCAAATCTGCAGCAATGAGCCGAAATGGCTGAGTCATATGAACTTCCTTACCAATACCGTCATGAAGATCAACTACCTTAAATTTGAGCTTGTCTATCTCACCAACAGCCGATCGATTTTGAGATTAAGACTTCTTCACCAACTGTTGTGGATTCTTCTTGGTTCCTTTCACTACAATCGAATCAATATGTTCAGTATCCAATACAGCTAGACGATTTCAACCCAGTGTCACATCCGGTGAGCTCCTAACTGATACAATCCAACTGGAGGTGGTGGAGTAGCATCAACCTCCACCGCTGTGAGACATCCTTGGTCTTCAATCTCTCCGCATGCTGAGAGATGATAGACTTCAACAATGGAGTCTCATTAATCATGACATGCTTGCACAACACAATCTTCCTGTTTTTTGGGTCCCATAGTTTGTAACTTTTCATATTCCTCTTGACACCCCAAAAATACAAATATTTTTGCTCGCGGATTTACCTTATCATATTTAGCACTAAAGTAGGTCAGACTCTAAAATACCCACAATAAACTATAGTCCGGAGCATCTCTACCTGACAAATATCCAACGAAGTTTTACCTACTATCACAATCGATGGCAGACAATCATAAGATGGCTAGTATAACCAACTCCTCAGCCCAAAACTTCTTGTCTAATGATGCGTTAGACAACAAAAATTAAACTTTCTCCAGTAAGGAACAGTTCATCTCGTTAGCCACCCCATGTTTTCCAATTTTGAAGTAAATATCAATACCAATGTTCTAACCAGATCTTAAAAATTGATCCTTGTACTCCCTAACACTATCAATTTGGAGTACTTCAATCTTGTAAGCAGTTTGTTTTTCTATCATATTCTTTCACTTCACCAACATATCTAGGAGTTCAAATCATTGTATCATAGGATATATCCAACATCGCCTAGATATATTATTAATAAATGAGACAAAGTATCAATGGCCTCCAAGTGTGTAGTCTTGGTAGCACCCCAAATATCAATGTGAACACAATCAAGATGTAACGTCTCGATCTCGTGGGTACAGTGATGCTACTGTAACGTACATAATGATTAGTCTACGATTATGCATTATTATATCGCATTTTTCCACCGATTTATGAATAAATTGTCGGTCTAAACCGTGTTTTGGTCTCTATTGCAGGTAAACCTAGAGTTCAAGGGCAAAGGAGTAATAAGAGCTTAATTAAACCCTTTTAGGGTAATTAAATCCGCATTACTTAGAGGCCAAGCAAGGGATCATCTAGAAGATACGTCGAACCTAGACTCTTGCGCACGTCAGACGAATATTCGAACGAAATTATCAGAAAAGGGATATACCAGGAAGCTGCTAGAACCAACGGGGACCCACTGGCAAAAACCAGGGACCTAAGTCCCTGGTATTGCCGCGGAAATGCGGCAATTGCCGCGTTTTCGCGGCAATGGAGTGGAGCCACGCGTCAATTTTCGACGCGTGGCCCCGTCTCGTCTTCCAGAGGCTTCCTAGGCCTATAAATACCCCTGCATAGGTCCAAAACGAGGTAGTTTTTGTTTTAGGCTAGGGTTTCTATGTTTTAGTATAGTATAGGTAGGTGTTATTCATTTCTTATATTTTGTTATGTTATTTCGTTTTTAGATCTTGTAGTAGGGCTGAGAGATTCAGAGAGAGCGATAGAGAGGGATTGATGTAATAGATGGTGACAATCTATGTAAAGGTGCCTCCTTTCTTCTCCGATGTAATCTCCTCCATCTTCTACATGATGCTTTGCTAACTTCTTTTCTTCTCATGGCAATCTAACTACTAACCACTAACCATCTAACCTTACTTGATAATCCACATGAATCTAGTAGCCTCTATAAGGCGTTGTTCTTGCAAGAGCCATTGATGGCTCATGATGATGGGTTCTAACATCTAACTTGCTAACTTGCTAACCAAGCTAACTCTCTCTTATTTCATGCTTGCTTTCAATGGTCTGATGATTTAATGTTTGTATTAGCTTGTTCTTGATGCAAGTTTGAATGTGAAGAACCATCTCATTTGCCATGCTCTGTATCGTCTCTTGAAGCCAAGGATTAGTGATGGCCGAGGATCAAATGTGAGGCAACTATCACTAAGAGGTTAGCATGGTTAGTGGATCAATTGGTAGTTAGTAGCCTTGAGCTTTCTTTTATCTTGTTTTAAAAAGTAATTCTTTTTATCATTTTCATCGTTCTCTTCACCATCCTCTTAGTTCACCTTTGTTTCATCTTCTTTTCTAATTTGTTTTCCAACTCACTTCTATTTTGTTTTCACATCGTCGTTTTCATCGCCTTCTCCACCTACCACATGCTTGATTTTCTTTTCTTTTTCTTTCCTTTTCTTTTCCTTTCTTTTCTTTTTCATTCTTTTAACAAAGAAGAACTGTTAACATAAAACGTGAATAAAAACTGTCAATACTTCTATCGCCTCCCGTCCTTGTAGATTCAACCCGTTGAGCCAATGCTATAACGGAAGTATCCAGGGCACATTAGCACATATACAAGCTTTTCATCGATTTCATAAATACACACTTTTGAGTGCTAGTTTCGCCCCGATCATCAATTTTTGGCGCCGTTGCCGGGAACGGGAATGGTTTTGACTTCACGTTTTTGTTAACATTGTCTTCTCTGTTTTGGTGTGCAGGACATTCTTTACAGGATTTTAACATTGCAGAATAAACACTAGCTTTCCATCTCTCTGCTCTTGAAAGCAGGGCCCCAGCTTCTAAAGAACCGCCGTGCACTACGACTTTTGCCGCGAAAACGCGGCCATGTTGTGATAATTGTATATCTTGTTGTGCTGGGATGTGTTCATTATAATAGCTAGTTGATCTGTATTATTACTTTCTTACTTTGATTGCCTACACACCACAATAAACTAAAGAACTAAAATACGGTATTTGGACGCTTTTAAAACGGTTTAGACATTTGCATTTGGCACGTGTCAATTTAATTCCAATATACTGTATTTTGTTCTGTTGTTGTGATCTGGATGGAGGTGTACATATGGCATTGCATATAGCATAGGACAAACACGTGGGTGATTTATTGCTTTGTGTTATATTCTTGTCTATATTGCACACTTGCACAAATTGAAATTAAGGGCAAAACCCATACAAGATAAGGTGGGGATTTCATCACCCTTCCTTAGCCGAAAAATCACCTCCCCACTCACACAACTCAAGCCCTAATAAAAATTGAAAGACGTTGGCCCCTAGGGACATCTCGGACTCATTAAGAGATTGACTGAGGGTGGAACTTGTTTTGATCTTACTCTTGTGAAATCGGTGTCTAAGGTTGGGGATTAAGAGGTTACGCCTTGAAGATACCGTGGTTTGGCGTAATTAAGGCCCGTTGCTTACGCACGGATACCTCCCACCGTATTTTGCCCCTACCTGGCCGATTAGCTTGTGGTCAGATTCAAGCAACAACCTCCCCCGGGTAATCGACCAGTTAGGAGGAGTCTAGGTCTAGGTCAACCCTACTATAGGCTTGGTTTTGATTTTGTCTTTTCTTATTGTTTGTTGTTTGATTTTTCCTTTTTGTTTGTAATTGTTTGTGAAATGGAATTCAACAATAATAATTCTTTCAATCCGAATATGAATCCATATTTCACACCGACCCCGTTCGATTCGGATAATTCCACCCCGGCTTTTTACAATATGCACCAACCAAATACACCGGGTTGGCCTTATCCGAATCAATACAACCCATACCCACATTCTTATGACTATAATTTTCAAAATAATTTCAACTCGTCACAGAGTCAATGGGGATTCACTTCCCCCGAGTTTAATTTTCAACCTCCTTGTCCCCTATGTTCACCTTGTCCACAATTTACATAATGTTCATTCCCCGATTTCGCTTCCTATACTTCTTTTTTTGAACCACCAATTGAAGAAAAATCTGAGTTACAAAAGAGTATAGAAGTCAATCTATAAGAGGCCGAGCAACAACTTCAGAAAATATTGTCCTCTCTAATTTCACAGTATTTTCAAGAGTCTTACTCAGTTCTACCTCCTCATAATGAACCACCATCTGCCCTAGAAATGAGTAAAGAACTCTTGTGTAAGTCCAAGTTTCAATCTCAAAACATTTCTGACTCACATTTTTCACAAAATTTCCAAAACCAAGATTCTTATACTCTCATTCTAGAGCATCCACTTATAGAAAAATCAAGTTTAGAAAAGAGTATAGAAATATTGCAGGAGTCTATGTTATAATTTCAAAAATCTTCTTCTGAGTCTATCAATAGGGTGGAAACACAATTGAATCAATTGGTTAGCATTTATAGGAATGAGGAAACTCTATCTTATCAATCTTTGACCAATTCAGCTATGCCAAACTTTATTGATCTGACCCAAGACTCTTGTCATTTTGGACATCAAGATTCAATTTCAGCACACCCATCTGAACTTGTCCAAACTTCAAATGTTAAAGATCCCATTGACATTTTGGCAAGTTATCCTTTTCCTGAAATTGAACTTGAGCATGAATATGATCATGAATCTCAAATTAATAATTCAATTCTACTTCCTGATTCAATTATGACTTCGGTGTCTTCACCTGAGTTCAATCCTTTTCCCGAGTCAATATTGGATCCAGTGTCAGTTCATTGTGAAATTGAATTACCAATCATTTATGATGATCATATAAACTTAACCAATTTCATATTTTTGAAAGTCCCATTGATAAATTGGCAAGTTCTCATTTTTGTGGAATTGAACTCAATGAGGAATGTGACTTTAATCCTCAAATTTGTGATTCAGTTCAAATTCCTGAATCATTATTGACTCCTGTTATATTACCCAATTTGAGTAACATTTTCGAGTCAGTTTTGATTCCCATATCTGTCATTCCTGAACTTGAATCACTAATCTTAGAAAGTCACATCCATCATGGGGAAATGTGTGTGGACTTGAGCTTTATCTTCTTGATTTGGACCCACTTCCTGAACCGATCTCGGCTCCCGAACCTTTACTTGACTTAAGTCTTTTTCCTGAGTCGGTATTAGTTCCTATACTTCCTGAGTCCAAATCAATCATTCCATTCTGGGACAAGGGTTTTGATAAGTTTGACTCTGAAATTATTTTGAAAATTTGAAAATTAGATGGGGTAAAATTTTTAATAAAAATCATACATATATACATCATTCTAGTGGGTTGTATTCTAGAGGTTTCTGGTGGGTTCCTCCGAACTCCATGTAAGTTGGATTGGGCCGCATTTCGTGGACCAATCAGACCACCACCGGAACCACCACCTTGAGGTGATTTTTTTCTTCCCTCTCTATTTGTTTCATGCATACATACATCATGATGCATTGAGGACAATGCATGAGATAAGTGTGGGGGAGGGTTTACTAACATAGAGTATTTAGATTTTCTTTCTTTACACTTCTTTTAGGATACTTTTAGAAATTTTTCCTTTTGTATAGGAATTTTCTCTTTCTTTAAAACTTTTTAAAATAAGAGACAAAGTTTTGATCTATTTTTAAGAAAATTAAGATGATCTTAGAAATTAAGGAAGCCTTAATTATGACATCTTAAAACTAGTCGAAATAATGGATTTGTTGAATTTGTTGCCTTAGATAGTATGCACTTCACACTTACACAATTTTTGGGATGGAAATAAAGACCTAAAATGCCATAAAGTAAAAATAAATAAAAAGAAAAAATATATATGAAGAAAACATCACTTATTAAGCTGGATAATTATGCCTCAAGAAGCGTGATTATTCACGCCTAACGGTGGTCAGAAAAAAACAAATAATCCCCCTTAGTTTTGTGGCCTTGTTTACTTGAGTCCTTAAACCCGAGGGATGTTTTCTCATATGATGCCCTAAAACCGTCTGGTCTGGGAGTCATCGGTTATAGGCTCGCTACATGGGTGAACTAGAAAGTCTAAGAAAACTAAGAGAAGAAAAAAGAAGAAAAAAAAGAATATAATATATATGTGTGTGTGTGTGTGTGTGTGTGTGTGTGGTGTATAAAGAAATGGCTTGATGGTTGGAGTTGAAATCCCAGAAATCTTCACTATCACAAAGTGCATATTATCTAGGTTTTATGAAGGATAAAATATTCAATCCAATTTTGAATTCTTACCTTAATTGAAGACAAGATCTTGCATAGAGGCTAAGTCTAAGAAAGATTAATTTTTGGTGGACTTATGACCTGAGATCGCTTATATTTTTGCAAAAATATTTTGAAAACTTGTCTCCCTTTCAAATGTGTTTTCAAAATACTAACATTTGTCTTCTTTCTTTATGGATTTTGTGGGTGCAATCCGCTGAAAACCCTCAGGTGACAAAAGTCCTCCTCTTGGGTAACTTAGAGGTTTAACGGCTTATTGCACACGCTCAGTGCAATCGCGTCACCTGCGAAAGTGGTGTAATAACATTTGTAGTATAGCTTTTCTTTTCTTGTTTTGCTCGGGACGAGCAAAAGATAAGTGTGGGGGTGTGATTAGTCTACGATTATGCATTATTATATCGCATTTTCTCACCAATTTATGAATAAATTGTCGGTCTAAATCGTGTTTTGGTCTCTATTGCAGGTAAACCCAGAGTTCAAGGGTAAAGGAGTAATAAGAGCTTAATTAAACCCCTTTTAGGGTAATTAAATCCACATTAATTAGAGGCCAAGTAAGGGATCATCTAGAAGATACGTCAAACCTAGACTCTTGCGCACGTCAGACGAATATTCGAACGAAATTACCAGAAAAGGGATATACCAGGAAGCTGCTAGAACCAACGGGGACCCACTGGCAAAAATCAGGGACCTAAGTCCCTGGTATTGCCGCGAAAATGCGGCAACTGCCGCGTTTTCGCGGCAATGGAGTGGAGCCACGCGTCAATTTTCGACGCGTGGCCCCGTCTCGTCTTCCAGAGGCTTCCTAGGCCTATAAATACCCCTGCATAGGTCCAAAACGAGGTAGTGTTTGTTTTTAGTCTAGGGTTTCTATGTTTTAGTATAGTATAGGTAGGTGTTATTCATTTCTTATATTTTGTTATGTTATTTCGTTTTTAGATCTTGTAGTAGGGCTGAGAGATTCACAGAGAGAAAGATAGAGAGGGATTGATGTAATAGATGGTGACAATCTATATAAAGGTGCCTCCTTTCTTCTCCGATGTAATCTCCTCCATCTTCTACATGATGCTTTGCTAACTTCTTTTCTTCTCATGGCAATCTAACTGCTAACCACTAACCATCTAACCACTTACTTGATAATCCACATTAATCTAGTAGCCTCTATAAGGCCTTATTCTTGCAAGAGCTATTGATGGCTCATGATGATGGTTCTAACATCTAACTTGCTAACTTGCTAACCAAGCTAACTCTCTCTTATTTCATGCTTACTTTCAATGGTCTGATGATTTAATGTTTGTATTAGCTTGTTCTTGATGCAAGTTTGAATGTGAAGAACCATCTCATTTGCCATGCTCTGTATCGTCTCTTGAAGCCAAGGATTAGTGATGGCCGAAGATCAAATGTGAGGCAACTATCACTAAGAGGTTAGCATAGTTAGTGGATCAATTGGTAGTTAGTAGTCATGAGCTTTCTTTTATCTTGTTTTAAAAAGCAATTCTTTTTATCATTTTTATCGTTCTCTTCACTATCCTCTTTGTTCACCTTTGTTTCATCTTCTTTTCTAATTTGTTTTCCAACTCACTTCTATTTTGTTTTCACATCGCCATTTTCTTCGCCTTCTCCACCTACCACATGCTTGATTTCCTTTTCCTTTTCTTTCCTTTTCTTTTCCTTTCTTTTCTTTTTCATTCTTTTAACAAATAAGAACTGTTAACATAAAACGTGAATAAAAACTGTCAATGCTTCTATCGCCTCCCGTCTCTGTGGATTCGACCCGTTGAGCCAATGCTATAATGGAAGTATCGAGGGCACATTAGCACATATACAAGCTTTTCATCGATTTCATAAATACACACTTTTGAATGCTAGTTTCGCCCCGATCATCACATAGCAGGGCGAGTATACCCTCACATATGTATGCTAGGCATCAGTACAGGTAAGAATCAGAGTATGAAAATATGTGGCATTTATACATTCCAATAAAAGGATACACTTACAACGTTATCAAAGGATGTGATATAATATTACAAGTATATTACATCACCGAGCGACACAAAAGTTTGACGTACACAGTATGGATAGTACAAAAGTTGCTCATAAGTTTTAGATGAAATCACGCGAGCTAATCGTCGGAGACTAGAAGGGAAAGGAGCTACAGCTGGTCAGCCTACTCTACAAGACAAGCCTGGTCCTCAGCGGAAGGATACATTTTAGCGCAAGCACCAGGATCTGGACATGTGTGTCCAAGGGAGTCAGAAAGCTACGCAACGAGTGATAAAATGAATACCAAGTGGCGTGCATAGATGAGTACAAGTGTATCGAAAAACGTGTATCGGAAAAACATATATCAAAAAATTTGTTGTGAGCATACATACACAAGCGTGCAAGAATAACATAAACAACATAAAATGAAATTTGAATAAAAATCCAATAAGTCACAGACAAATACTTATGTTAATATTATTATTACTCATCCGACCCTTATGTCTAAGTATGTGTATTGGCGTCCAATACATATACATCTACTTAACAGTAAGTCAATGTTGGTTATTGAAAACTGATGGGAAATTAATGAACTATGTTTACAATTGGTCCCGTGCAAAACCGAGACCACGACCCAGGGTGTTCCGGTGCTGAGCTGAAACATGCCGCTAAGCATAGTGGAGGGAAGGGTCTTATTTGTAGGGGTGCCAGCACACCCCGCGGAATACCAGAGGCCCTCAGGTAGATTCAAAAGATTTTAGTTGCACAACATTTTAGCCATTATAAACATGATCACACATTGATGTCCATTAATTTTTCTCAACCCAGTATAAGTTGTCTTTTTTATTACAGATTATTTTATAATTATTGATTTACGGGAATGAGCAGAAGAATAAACATGGTACCGAAGTAAGCAAGAGTACAAGAGTAACATGAGTATAATAAGATATTAATTATTAAATTCCGTATTATGATAAGCTTGAGTTAGGTGATTGACATGGAAGGTCATAAACCAGCCAAGTAGCTTGATGTAGGAAAGCAATACAGTTACAAGAAGCAGTACAAGTAAAGATTTCAAACTATTCATAATAATGATAACAAAAGTAATTAATTAAAATATTAATTATCCAGGCGGAGCTGATCAAATTGGAGCAAAGCTACGTCATGTTGGCATCACGCCCAGTACATAGCAGAGCTTGGCTCCTAGTGGAGTTAGCATGCAGCTCTAGAGGCTAACGCTCTCGGTGAGGCTAACGCTCACGATGAAGTAAGTATATGAACACTCTGCTAATGCTTACAATGAAGCCACGCTCGCGATGAAAGTAGATGCATATGGTGAAGCAAGCGCATGAACGCTATTTTAATGCACGTGATGAAACCACACCTGCGGCGAAGCTAAATGTACACGATGAAGCGGGCATATGAATTCCTTCCTAACGCACGTGGTGAAGTTACGTTCGGGTGAGTTAGTGATAAAGCGCTATGTACTAAGCTCACCTCCCGATGGAGCTAGAAAAAAGAACTCAGAGGGTTTAACCCCCAAGGCTAATGACCATGAAGGGTCGGCCAAATCCATAATAAATCTAGAATTACAAAGTAGTACAAGTGATCAACTATGCTATTATAAGCATTCACCACACAGATACAATACAAGCCTAATACAAATACAACAATTGTCCAAACACAATATATGCTCGTCGAGGCGAGGAAAACACTCGCCTAAAATCAGAGAATATGGTGCACGATCTGAGACCTCGAGAAAATCAATGCACATATGCGTTCAAGAGAGAAAATGGATAAATGAGAGAGAAAGGAGAGAGAAAATAGAGAGGGTAAATGGGGGAACATCTAAGTAGCCAAGTGGTCGTGCTAGCGCGCATGGCCAGGAGGAGCACGATGCGACCTATGGGAAAGGGCCGACCATGGTAGGGAGATTGGGGAGGTGGTTAAGGGTGCTATTGGTGGTGGTGATGGAGTTAGATAGGGAGGATGTGTTGGTGGTTATGATGGTGGTAATTTTGGAGAAGTGGTGGTGCTTGATGGCGTATTTGGTGGAGGAAGTGGTGGGGGAGAGAGAGATGAAGGTGGTGGAAGTGGTGGTTGTGGAGTGGTGGTGGATTGGAGGAGAGATAGGAAGAGGAGATGGAGAGTGGCAAACATGGAGGTCTTGGAGATGGAGGAGATGGTGGTGAGAGGAGTTAATAGTGGAGGTCATGTAAAATGGAGGAGGAGGTGGAGTTAGAAAAGGTAAAGGGGTGGCCGGAGTTGGGAGGAGGCTACCAGGGTTGTGCTGACCAAAGACTAAAGGCCGCCAGGGCTCTTGGGGAGAGAGAGAAATTTTGTAGGGGGGAGGGGGAGAGAGAGAAAGAGAGAGAGAGAATGAAATTGAAAAGAGAGAGATTTTTAGAGAGAACATTTTAAGAGAGATGGAGGAGGAGAGGCTAATCACAGGAGAGAGAGGAGGAAAGGAGATTAGAGAAGAGAAAGAAAGAAGAAAAATAAAGAAGATGTTGGGGGAATTGTGTAGAGGGTGGGAGAAAGAAAAAGAAAAGAAAAGGAAACAGAAAAAGAAAAGGAAAGATAAAAAGGAAAAAGAAAATGAAAAAGGAAAAGAAAAGAAGGAAAAAGAAAAAAGAAAGGAAAAGGAAAAGGAAACATGAAGAAAAAGGAAAAGACAAGGGAAATATCTGGGCCAAGTTCTGGACTAAGGGAAAATACTGAAAAAATAAAATAATATCAATGAAAAATCTAAATATGTATCTGAGTACGTTTTCCGGGGACGAGGTGTTATAGTCTACTTACCTTACAAAAATTTCATCCTCAAAATTTTGATAAGGCGGTGATGAATGTAGAAAAGATAGGGATGGGAGATTTTACCAACTTAAGATACAAATAACCGGGGATAACATTCACAGATTACATCTTCCTGTTTCCAAGTAGCTTCCCCAGAGGCATGCTTGTTCCAAGGTACCATAAACAATAGAATAGCCTTGTTCTTAAGAGTCTTGATACTTCTGTCCAGTATGGCCATCTGCTGCTCGGCATACAACAAGTCTGGCTGTAGATCTATCTCTAAGTGATCCAATATGTGACTTTCATCCATGACATATCCTCTGAGCTGGTACACATGAAACACATTGTTGTCTCGGCGATAATGCCAATCTATAAGCTACACTTCTAATCATTTCAGAATCTCAAACAAGCCGATGAATCTCATACTCAGCTTCCCGCGAACACTGAATCTGATCACTCCCTTGGTCGAAGATATCTTCAAGAATACATGTTCACCTGTTCTGAATTCTAACGGCCTTCTGCTAGAATCTGCCTAACTTTTTTGCCTGCTCTGTGCTGCCTGAAGATGTACTTGAATAATTTTGACTTTATCTACCATATGAACTATAATCTCTGATCCCAGATGTCACAGACTTCATCCCAACATAACAGGGATCTACAATTCCTACCATATAAAGCCTCAAATTGAGCCATCTTGATACTTGCCTGATAACTCTTATTATAAGAAAATTCTGCCATATGTAAATGGTTTTCCCAAGATCCTTTGAATTCTAACATGCAATCTCGCAACATGTTTTCGAGAATCTGTGCATTCAGACTGCCTGTCTGTCTCTGGATGATAAGATGTGTTAATTTAAGATGAGTCTCCAAACTTTCTGAAGACATTCCCAGACATTTGACATAAACCTCGTGTCTCTATCCAACACGATGCTAACTGAAACTCTGTGCAATGAAATTATCTCTCTCATGTATTTATCTGTCTGAATTTTGTAGACTGACCCACTCTGAATGGTATGAAATAAGCTGACTTAGTGAGATGGTCTATAATTACCTATATTGTATTGTTTCCTTTTGGACTACGGGGTAGAACTGAGACGATATCCATAGTGAGGTGTTCTTACTTCCATTCTGGTATCCAAAAGGTTGTAAAAGTCCGACTGATTTCTGATGTTCTGTCTTCACTTGCTGACAGACTAATAACTTAGCGACATGCTAAGTGATCTCCCTCTTTATTGCATTCCATCAGAAATATTGTTTCAAAGCTCGGTACATTTTAGTTCCTCCTGGGTGTATAGAATACACCGAGCTGTGTGCTTCTGCCAAGACTTTCTGTCAAACTTTCCCTTGTGGGCATACAAATTCTGTTATCATAGTAAAGTGTACCATCAATATGTATATGGACATCTGTCCACATACTAGCTTTCACTTGGTCTCTAATTTCTGTAATGGAGAATTTTATTTCTAAGCTTCTCTGATCCTTCTATTCGTGTCGGCTTGATCTGAAATGCCATTAACTGACTTGACTCACTGGTTCTTTATACCACCATAGAGTCTAATTGTATTAATTCTCTGAGTAATTCCAGGTGAGTTCTACTAACATATTGTTTCTGGTTTCCTACTCAGGCATCAGGCGCCACATTGATCTTTCCGAGATGGTACTGCAAATCTATATCATAATCTGCCATTAGTTCAAGCTATTGTCTCTGCCTCTTATTTAGTTCTTTCTAAGTGAAAATGTACTTCAAACTTTTGTGGTCAGTGTAAATTAGCACCTTATCCCAGCAGATAGTGCCTCCAGATCTTTAATGCAAATAAAATCACTATCAGCTCTAAGTCATGTGTTGGATAGTTCCTCTCATCTAGCTTCAACAGCCTAGATGCATAGGTGATAACGTGACCATGTTGCATTAACACACACCCTAAGCCTTTCCCAGATGCGTCACGTATATAATTATCCCTTCTATTACTGAGGGTGTCTTCAAGATCAGTGATGTGATCAGTCTACCTTCAGTTGTTCAAATGCTGAGGCACATTCATCTGTCCACATATATTTCTCTCCTTTTCAATTGCGCTTTGTTAGTGGTACCGCAATCTTAAAGAAGTCCTGCACGAATTTCTGTAACATGCGATTTGTCCAGAAACTTTGATCTCTGATGCTGACTTTGGAACTGGTCAGTCTTTAACTACCTGAATTTTACTAGGATCTATTGATATTCCTTTTTTTGAAATGACATTACCCAGAACTGCTATACTTTCTAACCAGACTCGCACTTGTTTTGCTTGGCATGAATTGTTCCTGACGAAGTATCTGAAGTACAATTCTCAGATGTCCTGCATGTACTCTATCATTTTTCGAGTAAACTAAAATATCGTCGATGAAAACAATGACAAATTTGTCCAAATATGGCAAGAAGATGCGATTCGTCAGTTTCATAAAGACTGTTGGGGCGTTGGTTACTCCAAAGGGCATAAGCAAGAATTCATAGTGACTATAGCGAGTTTCGAATGCCATCTTCTAGATATCTTCCTTATTTATCTTCAACTGATTGTATCCTGATAGTAAATCCAACTTTGAAAATACCTAAGCTCCGCGAAATTGATCTAAGAGATCGTTAATTCTGGGCAAGGGATACTTATTCTTAATAGAAACTTTATTCAACTCCCTGTAGTCATTACATAATCTCTTACTGCCATCTTTCTTATTCGCTGATAATACCGAAGCTCCTCAAGGTCAAATGCTTGGCCTTATTAAATCCTTATGTAAATAGTCCTGCAGTTGTTTCTTTAATATCTCTAAGTTTGTAGGTGCCATCCGGTATGGTGCTTTGGATACAGGGGTCATTCCTGGAATAATATTGATGAAAACTATATAGCTCCGTGAGGCGAGAGTCCTGTTATCTCTTCAGATACACTTGGGAATTCATTACATACTAGCGTTCCTTTTTTCTTGACATCCGCAGTGGCACAATCTAACTGATTCTTCTTCCTAGCAGACTTGCGCTCTCTGATGAATTGAAATTCGGGTTGATGTGAAATTCTAAATATTACTTTCTTATTTCAATAGTCGATAACTGTATGATATTTGCTGACCATGTCATGCCTAGGATCACATCATATCCCTGGTGTCTAGTACAATCATATCTATTTCTAACTTTTTGTTACATAGTTCTACAGTGCAATCTTTATAGATCCTATTAGTAGTGGCTACCACATTTCCTATACTAATCTCCCATTGTCCATCCATCCATACAATAGGTATAGAGTGAAAAGTAGTAAAACTTTTTAATATGAAACAATGAGATGCACCAAATTCAAAGAGTGCTAGTACGGGGTTAGAGTGGACCATAATCTTACCTGTCACTACTTCTTCTGAAGCTTTTGCCTCTTCCATGGTTAGGTTGTAGGCCTGACCCTTTCCGAAGCCTGTTGCAGCTTTGGTTCCCTTCTGGGCTTTATTGAATGCTTGTTGCTAAGGAGGGAGTGGAGCTCCTCTGCCTACTGGCTCTGAGTTTCTTCTAACAAGCGATGCCGAAAGTGCTGGTAAGGATAGGGTGATATTCCCGATTTTATTATGCAGATAATCTCCCACTGAGTGATTAAGCCACAAGCCATACATAGCCCATTCGCCATTCGACAATTCTGATGAGTGTGCTCAGGCTTTTGGCAATAGTTACAAACTATTTGAAGAGGAGTAGGTTAGTTTGTCTAAAGGGGAGACAGGGATACCCATAGATCTAGCTAGACGTCCTCTGCCTATCTGTTGAAATGGCCTTGTAACGCATCTGAGTTCAGTTCTTCTTTTCCAGTGCTCGTCCAACTTCTTGAGCTATAGTGAGGATTAGAGAATAAGTTTTCAATTGTTAGGGTATCAAAAGCATTTGAATATCCATCTTCAACCCCTGCTGGAACCTATTGGCCTACTTCTCATTCTCTACCATACATGATGCAAATTGACTAAGCCTCAGGAACTCTGCGGCATATTCATCGACAGATCTATTCCATTGCTGCAATCGGATAAATTGTTCTTCCATTTTTCTCTGGGCTGCGGTAGGGAAGAATCTATCAAAAACTCTTAGAGAACTGAATCCAATTGGTGTGTTTATTTAGTCCAAACCATAAAATTCAACTTCACATTTATTTCCCAACAATGGAATATGAGTATCCAAATATGTGGTTCATATTCAAGCTCTATAGTGATAGGAATCAGTGTTACCTTCAGAATTAGGTCCAAATCAGATAAGGATACTAGAGTCAGCATAGATTCAAAAAGTGAAACTGAATCACAACATTGAGAATTGGTGTCACATTCATCTTCAAGTTCAATCTCATTGAAATGAAAACTTGCCAATTTGTCAATGGTTTGATATGGTCAAGTTCAAAGTTTTGTGTGTGAAATTGAATCTTGGTTAAAACTCCAAGATATCATGATTCTTCTTCAATATGGTAGGAGAATCAGGAATGATCAAAAATGTGTTAGATAGAGTTTTCTCATTCCTATCATTAATTGTGTTGACCAAATGACTCACTTTTACTTTTGGCCTATTGAGAGATTGGGTAACATTATTTCTGGACTGAATCGAGTTTTTCATACTCTTTTCTAAGTCAATAGGTTCTTCTTGCTGTGGTTGGACTTGGAAATTAGAGTAAGGTCTTGGATTTGGGAATTATTTGAGAGCATTAAGTTCAATTGAATTTGCACTTATTGTGTGGACTCAAGGAAGGCTTCTAAACTCTTTTCTAAAGAAGATTTTTCTTCTATAGGTTGGTCTTGGTATGAAGTATATGAAATTGTTTGTTGGTAAGGTTATTGATAGTAAAACTCAGGGGCATTGTATCCCTACTGACTCAGTGAAGATTGATGATGATTATTCCAATCTTATTCATAATACTAAGATTGGGGCAAATATTGATTCGGATAATACCAATCTGGATACTTCGTTAGTTAAAGTTATGTAATGTCGGGTTGGTAATATCTGAATTGAAAGAGGTTGGAGTGAAGTATGATCACTATATGCATTGAAAAAATTATAATTGTAATCCATATTACAAAGATACTAGAAACAAAAGCAAACAAATAAATAAACAAACGAAAGAAAAATCTTGCCTATATTAGGGTAGAGCTTAGACCTAAACGACTCTTAACTATTGATTATCCACTGGGGGTATATTACAGAACCTGACCATAAGTTAATCGGTCAGGTAGGAGTAAGATTGGTGGGAGCTATCCGCGCTTAAAAGAGATGGGCCTAATTATGCCAAACCACCAGCATTTAGATTTCGCCCCTCAATCCCAACCTTTGACACCGATTTGGCAAGAGTCAACTTCTAATAATTTCCCCCTTAGCTCGATCCCTATTTGACTCCGAGATGTCCCTAGAGCCAATGTCTACTCAATTTTAAGTTAGGTTGGTGTTGATTGATTCCTGACCTGCAGAGAAAAATTCAGACTTTTAAGAATAGTACTAGGTCCTCGATGCTACCGTGTAGCCTAGGGCTAAGGGGTCGTGATCCACAGGGAGGGACAGTGATAGAAGCATTGTGTATGTTTCTTTCTTTTAATTTACCAATACTAGTTAACACTTATTTTCTCAGTTTTATAAAAAGAAAACAAAATAGTTAAGTTAAGTTAAGAAGGAGATGGTAGAAGAAGAGGTGGTGGTATTGTTGTTATTAGATTTATAAAAGAAAAGGAAAGACTAAATAAAAGGAAAAAAAGAATTGTGACTCTAAACTAATGAACTGAAAAGAGAATAAAAAGTACCTACCTCTATTATTGAATCACATTAAAAAATTACCTTGAAGTAAAGCAAAGCAATAAAGAATAATAAATAAAAGCAGGGTTTCGGCAAGATCGAGCACAATGAAGAAAAGTGAGAAACTTTCATTGATTATCACCGTCAATATAAGTTTTTTGACAAAGGATTACAATAGTGTCACTTTACAATAACTCTTTCTCTCTTTTAATCATGTAATTCTCTCTAACCTAAGCTATAAAAGAAAATAAAAATTACATTAAAGAAAAAAGAAAAATCTAAACTAAAGATGGTGCCCTTTCTACCTTTGAGGTAGGAGGGTATCTATAGGAGAAAATCAGAGGGATAGAAAGCGTATAAATATAGAGGGAGCTAGCTATTTCTAAATTTGAATCCTCCCCTTATCTTCAAACTTGATTTGATTTATTCAGAGTTTTTATGTAGAAATTCAATTCTGATCTACAGCTTGTTATTATGTTGATTATTAAATATGACTTATCCAGTGATAGAATTGAAAAGAGTGATTAGCGTAAAATTGTAGCACTTTAAGTCTTCTTTCTGGATCATCTTGAATCATGAGATTTGAGTTTCGGTAGCGAAAGTTATGATTAAAATACTAAAAAGTGTTCAGTCTAAATCTGAGTCTAAATTGATTTAAAACTCCGAATTTACTTGAATTTTTTTTTTATCTCCAAATATGATTGATTCATCTCATCGTTGATCTTCTCTCTATCCATTTATCTTCAGCGAAACCGATAGGGTTTTCAAACATCTATTTTTCACTTAAAATTAGATGATATTATCTTATCAGATATATTCAGTTTTCAGATAAGATAACTTCTAAAATCTTTGAATTTGAATCAATCTCTTTTCTTTTGAACTTTTAGATTTAATTTCATAAATTTCATACTTATCTTCTCCCTTCATACCATGCATGAATTAGGACATTAAGACAGTTATTTGCAATATTTATTACAAAATATATGTAAGAATGTAATAATATTTATGTAATATATGTGTCCAAATAGGTGGGTTAGTGAGTGAGGAGATGGCTTGTGGGATAAGGAAGGGTAATGTTTTTCCCATCTTATCTTGTTTAAGGATATGTCCTTAATTTTTTTGGTACAGTGTACAAGTATAAAGTAAAAGATAACACTCAAGCAATATGAATCACTCAAAAAATATTTTCTAAACTATATGCAATGTACACATACGTTTACTCCAACACTCTTCAATAGTAATATAAAGAAACAAAATAGACAGATGCCCTAAGATGCAAGAGTCTAAATATTTTTTAGCATTTACAAAGTACTAACTTACTTTGATTAGAAACATATACAGAATTAGTTAAACAGATAAAACTAATAACTGCAAAGAGCTAATCTCTGAAAATCAAGCAACCTGTAAGAATCTATAATTAGTAGTTAATCACAGTTGTGGGCTATGATACTCTGTCTTTAGACAGAGGCACAGAGTAGCAATATGTCTACTACAGCTCATAGTTTTCTGAAATTAGCCTCTATCCATCAAAACAGAGAAAAAAGGTATTAATTCGTTAAAGTAAATCAAAAAGAAAAAAACTTACAGTCCCTCTCCGGCAACGACGCTAAAATTTTGATCGACTCGGACCAGCACAAAAAAATACAGACTTTTATAATAGTGCTAGGTCTTCGACGCTACTGTGTAGCCTAGAACTAATAGGTCGTGATCCACTGGGAGGTGTTGACACTTTAAAAAAGACAAGATTCTTGACTGGCCTGAATAATGTCTAAACTTGTTGACATTTACAAAAGACAAGTAACAGACAAGCTGACGACCAGTTCTGTACCTATCTCCAAGGGACAAATCAGCAACTTGGACTCTACTGATCCAGTGAAGCAGACAGTGAGCCCAGATTGTCTTTAAACAGACCTCAGTAGGTCTAAGATGCTAGGTTAGCTCAACACTTAGTATCACATGAGCCCAAAGGGATAGCCTCGCCTGAGAGGCTAAGATCGCCCAACTTCGCCTTGGAGCCGTTCAAAGCTCCATCAAGAAGCTAACTTATAGCTTCGCCTGAGGTGCTCAAGTTAACTCCGTAGAGAGTTAGCTTCGCTCGAAGTCACACGCAACCGCGTAGAAGGATGTTCGGTTAGCTTCGCCACAGATGTTATCTAGCTCCGCTGAAGAGCTTTCTTCTGACTTCGCCAGATGCTTCTTCCAGCTTCGCTATGAGCTTGACGCGGCAGCTCCACTACGGTCTGTTATGGTCAACCTTTGACCAATTAAATCTCCAGATGAGATCAAATCAATTCAAGATCAAGATCAAATCTAATCAAGATCAAATCTGAGATCAAATTTGGCAGTTGTTTGCCATAATCTCTTGACTCTCCTAAAACGAGTAAGAGGATCAGGGGAGATCTTTCAATTATATGAAAAGAATCAAAATAGATCAGGAGACCGACCTACCTGCTATTCCTAACTTCATAGAACCTGATTCTAGCCTCGCAGTAAGGCTACTTTCCAGATTTGAACAGATTTGACTCAATCTGTTTCCAAATTTTTAGGGAACAATTATACCCCTGCTCTCCTTATAAATAGCCCTCCAGGGGTACAAGGAAGAAGACACGCAACACACGCGCACAAGCAAAGAGACGCACAGAGAGACGACTATACAGAGATCTATTCTCTACCTTCCAAGAATTCAGAGAATTCAGAGAATTGCTTCTCTAATCAGGGTGCTAATACCCTAATACCTTCCTTCCTCTCAAGGAATTTTCGAAATCAGGCGAGAAGGAATTCCTAAGTGGAGGCAGTTTGAGAAGTAACGAGAGGGTTCTACCAACCTTCAATTCTCCGATTCCCCGAACCAAGCAAGAAGGGAATCCCATCGATCGCATCGTCAAAGGAACAAAGTGGTCGCGAGCTGACCAGACTCCTATCGACACACTTCTCCAGAATCTCAGAGGAGATCTACTTGTAATCTTTTGTATTACTTGTAATTTTGCTCCTCGAACCCTTTTTGTAAGTTTTTCCCTTTGCAAAAATCAATGGAAAACAGGAGGGACAGCGATGGAAGCGTTGTGTAAGTTTCTTTTTTTAGTTTTTCAAAACTAGTTAATACTTATCTTCTCAATTTTATAAAATGAAAATAAAAATGTTAAGTTAAGAAAGAAATGGTAGAAGAAGAGATGGTAGTGGTGTTGTTGTTTTATTTACAAAAGAAAAGGAAAGACTAAATAAAAAAAAGAATTGTGACTTTAAACTAATGAACTGAAAAGAGAATAAATAGAGTACTTACCTCTGTTGTTGAATCGTATTAAAGAATTATCTTGAAATAAAGTAAAGCAGTAGAAATGAATAAAGGAAAGTAAAGCTTCAGCTTGATCGAGCATAATGAAGAAAAGTGAAAAACTTTCATTAATTGTCACCTTCAATATAAGTTTCTTAAGAAACGATTACAATAGTATCACTCTAAAATAACTCTCTCTCTTTTAATCATGTAACTCTCTCTAACTTAAGTTATAAAGAAAAATAAAAGATTACATTGAAGATGAAAAGAAAAACCTAAACTAAAGCTCTCTCTTTTTGAGATGGTGCTCCTCTGCCTTCGAGGTTAAAAGCATTTATATGGAAGAAAAATGAGTATTGCACGCGTAAAAAGATAGAGAGAGCTGGCGCTCCCCTTGGTTCAACTACCAGCCCGCAAAAACGTGACTTTTGTCGCATTTTCACAGCAATATCCTGGTTATAAGGCTAGGATCAAGGGGCGCTGGTCCGTCCAGGTGTCCTCTATCTTCTATCCTTTTGGATTTTGAATTTCTGCTCTGAAATTGATGATTCATCCTTTTATCCTCAGCGAAACAAATAGGGTCTTAATTGTTGGCCCAAAGGCCTATTACTCTAGTTTTGATGATAATTAACTCATGTAGTTATAGTACTAATGATCTTTTATTTATATAATTTTAGATTTTCTATCAAGATCTTAGTAGGTGTTTAGCTTCAACAAAGGAGTTTTGGAGCTAATACATATATATTTAAGAGCTTGCGCGTCAAGATCGCATCTAGCACTCGGATGGAGTTAAGCTCATTGGATCGTGTTTGGATCGAGTCGGTTTAGAGAAGGAGTTCTACAAGAAGATTTTGGTTTGTTTAGTTTTAATTTGTGTTTAGATCTTGTGTAAGATAGACTAGTGTTGATATGCTCAAGTTCACACACACACACACAAGTTCAATACATTTGGTTTTCAGTTTAACTAGTTTTGAATTTCAAGTACACATATCTATGGTTTTAATGAATAGATAGAATCAAAACAAGTTTACATGGTTTAATTTATATTGAATTTCATCTATATACATCTATGCTTCATATATTTAGAAAACTTATTTTAATGATTCTATTTCATGTGTTTATAGTTTTGTAATTAACAAAACTTATATTGGATTTAATATCAAAAATATAGATATATCTTTTATATGTGCATTGGATTCTATCCATACACTTTATACTTCAAAAGAGTTTAAATATCTTATTTTTGTATTTATACAAGTTTGAGAGAAATCAGCTTTCCATTTCAAAGTTTGATTTGAAAAAATATTGATTTTGTGTTAAAGGTTAATTTCTATATCACAAAATAGTTCAAATAGTTTGTAAAATGTGTTAATTTTTGATGATACATATTTGTTCTTCAAATATTTATAAGAACTTATTTTTGTAGAATTTATAGGTGTCAAAAAGACCAAGTTTCAAACCCTATATACCCTAGCCTGAGCCTGCTGGCGGTCGACTGAACCAGAGCTCGGTCGACTGGTCGTTCGACCGATGTGCACAAGGACGTGCACAAGGCCTTGCTTATACTGGCCGGTCGATCAGGCGGTCTACCGACTGTAACTACCTAACTCTCGGGTAGTGTCAGTTGACCGACAGGGCTGCGTGCCTTTAGGCTCGGTCGACCGGTAGGGGAGTTTTCGTGGGGCGGTCGACCGGGCAGTCGATCAGTGGCTTAATGGTCAGAATTATGATCGTTGAACGGTCGACCGACCGGTCGACTGACAGGTCAAAATGACCTTTTCTGGACCCCAACGACTATATTCTGGAGAGCCTATACATAGAGGTTCTCTTGAGCTGTTTTAACCAAGATTTTCTTTCCATCTTTTAAAGTGTTTTATAGAAAGTTTAAAAGAAGTTTTTGAGTCTAAAATCTTTATTTTTATTGGTTTTCAAAGTGTTGGAAAAATCAAAGAAAAGGAAGTCTTTGGGAAATTGGTTTGATCTTTATTTACATATCTATCTTGTGTTTTTCCAAAGTATTTTTCTTTATTATTCTTTTTTCAAACACTTTGTTTTCTCACACTTGAGCTATCATCTCTAATCTTATCTATAGGATCTTTTTTGTGAGGAAATTTATTTATGGTTTATTGTGATCACCAAGTATTGTTTATGATCATTGGATCACCAAGATTGTAATCTTTTCTTTACTTTGGTTTTGTGACTATCCCTTTTGTGTAGAGGTGATTGTGTTTGAGAGAGAGGAGTAGTGTACTCCAACTGTGGAGTTGTAATTCCTCAGTGGACGTCCCTTTGTGGAAGGTCCTGTGTGGACATAGTGAAAATCCTTCTGTGTGAGGGCGGGAACGCAGAGTAGTGGCTCGAACCTCGAAACATATCTTGTTGTTTGCGCATGATCCATTATCTCTCAACTCTATCTCTCTTATATCTTGCAATTGCTTTATATTGCCCACATTCATATGCTAGATATAGTTTGTGTGTGTCCACACTTGTGTTGAACCAACAGAGCTTCATATAACACCTCAACTCTTAATTTAGCGGAATCTCGAGGAGTAGCTCCAGACCCATTCACGGGGAATTTATGCTCACTGTTGGTTATACATAGTGTGTTTCAATTGAGTTTTAAATTTCGCATCATTTGTCCTAAATTAGCTAGTACATCTATTCACCCCCATTTAAGTATATTTCAATTGGTATCAGAGCTTGATGCTATTGATTTGAGTCTAACAACCTTGAATTAAAGATCCTCATTATAGCTAATCATAATTTTTATTTACACACACATATGAATTTTCTTTCCCCTCCCATGTATGATGTTACCAACATAGATATGTGAAAGTTTAATATGAGTGCATACCTTACATCCTTAGGATTGCATGTTTACCTTGCCATTACCAAGAAATCTAATATTGGTAATGACAAGCATATAGAGGCTAATTCACAAGCCTTAGTAGCACTTAGGCGCACACTTAGTAAAGATTATTTATGTATGATTTCTCATTGTGATTTCACTTTTGTAGTGTGGAATACATTGACCCCTCCCGAGGTGCAAACAACAAACAATGTGGAGAAAGAATCTAGTGGAGAAGAGTCCGATCAAGCTTGCTTCATGGTCCAAGGGAATACTTCCTTGAGGTAATTTTGGACACTCAACTAGATGATAGTGCTAATTCTTCTTGTGATGATAACATGGATGCACATGCATTAAGTGAAGAACTATCTATGTTTTATAAAAACTTACTTTCAAAGTACAAAGCTTTGAAAAGTAAGAGTTTTAAATTAAAGAAGAAAATAAAAATTTATTTTCAAAGCTAAATATGATTTTTAAAGAGAGAGTTGAGATTTCAAGTGAAAGAGACTGACTCCTTGAAAACTCAACTTGACCTTGTTTTAAAAGAAAACGAAATTTTAAAGAATAAAAAATAATTGTGATGATGTTTTGAAAAAAATGAGATTTTGTTTTCAAAACTTGAAATTATTTTAAAAGAGAATGATTCTTTGAAAAATAATATTGTTTTAATTTCAAAAGAACTAGATTTAGTTCCAAAGGAAAATGTTTCTTTGAAAAATGATTTTGATTCCCATGTTTATCATGCTACTATAGATTCATCTTCTATTGATAAACATGTTGCATGCTCCATTTCTTCTTCAATCATTAAAAATGATATTTGTATTTTGAATAAGAGTGTAGATTATTTGGGCTCCACTTTGAGCTAATATGCCATGAACCACACACGTTTGGAATCTATGTTTCGAAAGAAAATACTCCATATATTTATGCACACTATTCACAGCATACACATGCTTCTCATGTTTACACACATGACATTATATATACTCATGTGTACACTTGTACACATTGTGGACGTACGGGCCACCTTTCCAAGTTTTGTTATCATAGGACAAATATTTCAAATTTTGTAAACAAATTTGTTTGGGCTAGGAAAGGTGCTAACCCTTATGAACCCAAGAAAGTGTGGGAACCAAAATCCGCCCCTATTATATTTGATGTAGATGTGGGCTCTCACTTGACGTTAGGGTATTGGTGCCTTAATGGTGAGTGCGTTTAAGTTGATAGATACTACATTGGATGCATCACCTTTAAGGATGTTTGGTGGGAGGACCATCATGTTTGGAGACTTGGAGAATAGTTCATATGGTTTGATAACTATCTCTAAACTCCTATTTTAGTTTATATGCTTTTATATTGATAATTTTTTACATGTTATGATTTAATGTTCATTTTGCTAAATGCAATGTTATGAGACATGTGACATACATAAATAGTCTTTGAGATATACTCATGTTCATATGGATTCATATTTTGTGTTCTCATTATTGTTTAACTACTATGTATATATTAGTTATAAAACACGTGCATTTAGCCTAATGATCATTTTATTTTATACTTCATGTGGTGTTACCTGTTTAGATGTAATTTTCGTTAAAACTTGTGTCTATACTTGTACAAGTAGTGAGCTACACTTGTTTATCATGTATTTGAGCTTCATTGCTCATTTGTACTACATGTACATGTCTAACCTAGTTTTGATGATTCTTTCATTTATACTTATTTTTCCTACTTTTTGTACATATTTTGCTACATGTTTATGTTATTTTTGTCTAAAACTAATAGATATACATGTATATCCTTAAGCCACTTGCCTTCATGAAATATACTTTTGTGGAGTAGTCTAAAATTGGATATGTATGTATACTTTAGTATAGATAAAACATACATATACCTTGAAGTTTATTTTGTTTTGATAAAAATTAAATTTTTATATTTTTCATGTTTTATAAAAAATTTCATACGAGCTTCACTGCCTATCTCTTTGATTATACTTATTATATGACTTTTACACTCTATGTTGGTATTTTCTCATGATTTATTTTTGTTTCATGAGCATATATGTGCTTTATTATTATTTGAGTGTCGATGATCGTGTTATCTTCATATTTTCATGGGATACTTATTGTTTTATTCCTTACTTGAAGAATTTCAAACTAATTTTGAAAACTACTTTAAATTAGTTCATTATTCTTTATGTGGTAGTGATTTTCAAACTATACTAAAATATTTTCAAACCATATTTTTAAAAACCTCTACCTTTCAAGGGCAGTTGGATGGGCGACCATGTCTTGTATACCCTTATTACCTATCTTTTATCTTGTGCATTAATAGGGTGGTAGGTATGAGTTATATACACGATCTTCATATTATTTCATTTTTGTATACTCATATTTGTTTTCTTATATAAGTATGCTTCAAATTTCAATTGATTTCAATTGGTATTTTCATTTCCATACATACATATATATGATTTGATTGTGCTTGTTTTACAATGCCTTTATATTTTTAAAGCACAAATAATATTTATGCTAAGCTTGATTTTATCCTAAATGTTAATTGGTATCTTTAAAGCTTATGCATTGATTTCACCAACATCTTTTTTTGTCAACTACTAATTGATTTCATTGGTATCATAATTCATTTTGTTGACTTCAAAAAATTTCAAATTTGTTTTAAAAGTGTTTTTAAAATTTGTTGATATATATTGCTTATATGCAAGGGAAGCTTAACATTTTCTCTATATATAGATTTATATTGTGTGTATTTTACACATAGTAGAGCTTGACCTCTTTTTTTTATGTGATACACGTGTGTAGGGGGAGCTTAACATCTCTACTTATACATTGTATATTATGCTTTATGTGAGTTAGGATTTAGTCATCTCTTCTCCATGTAATGCATGTATGCAAGGGGAGCTAACTTAACGTCTCTCCTCTTCATGAATGTATATCGCATATACATCTTTATTGTTTGGCTATCCTCACCCTTTTGTTGATGAATTGACAAAATGGGGAAGAAGAATTTAGTGAGTTTATATATGCATGTTTACATTTTTGTTTATGCATATATGTTTGTGTTTACTTATGCATATCATTGAATATCAATTTGTTTATTGCTATGCATGAGTTAAGGGGGAGTTTCTATAAAGCTTATTTTTAATCCATGCATATATAACTCCATGAGTTTTGTCATCATCATAAAGGGGGAGATTGTTAGACCAAAGGCCCATCACTCTAGTTTTGATGATGATTAACTCATTTAGTTATACTACTAATGATCTTGTGTTTATATAATTTCAGATTTTCTATCAAGATTTTAGTAGGTGTTTAGCTTCAACAAAGGAATTTTGGAACTAACATATGTAGATTCAAGAGCTCGCACGTTAAGATTGCATCTAGCACTCAGATGGAGTCAAGCTCATTGGATCGTGTTTGGATCGAGTTGACTTGGAGAAGGAGTTCTATAAGAAGATTTCGTTTGTTTAGTTTTAATTTGTATTTAGATCTTGTGTAGGATAAACTAGTGTTGATATGCTCAAGTTCACACACACACACACACAAGTTCATTACGTTTGGTTTTCAGTTTAACTGGTTTTGGATTTCAAGTACACATATATATGGTTTTCATGAATAGATAAAATTAAAACAAGTTTACATGGTTTAATGTATATTAGATTTCATCATATACATCTATGCTTCATATATTGAAAAAAAACATATTTTGATGATTTTATTTCATGTGTTTAGAGTTTTGTAATTAACAAAACTTATTTTGGATTTAATGTCAAAAACATAGATATATCTTTTATATGTGTATTGGATTCTATCCATACACTACATGCTTCAAAAGAGTTTAAATATCTTATTTTTGTATTTATTCAAGTTTGAGAGAAATCGGCTTTCTATTTTAAAGTTTGGTTTTTAGAAAATACCAATTTTGTGTTAAAGCTTAATTTCTATATCACAAAAATAGTTCAAATAGTTTGTAATATGTGTTGATTTTTCGTCACACATATTTGTTCTTGAAATATTTATAAGACTTTTATTTATAGAATTTATAAGATTTTATGGGATTTATAGGTGTAAAAAAAGAACAAGTTTCAAACCCTATATACCATAGCCTGAGCCTGCTGGCGGCAGACCAGTCGGTCGACCGAACCAGAGCTCGACCGATCGGTCGGTCGACCGATGTGCACAAGGACGTGTACAAGGCCTTGCCTATAAGGCTGGTCGACCGGACGGTCAACCGATTGTATCTACCCAACTCTTAGGTAGTACCAGTCGACCGGGCGGTCAACCGATAGGGCTGAGTGCCTTTAGGCTCGGTCGACCGGGCGGTCGATCGGTAGGCGAGTTTGCCTGGGGCGGTCGGCCGTTAGCTCAACGGTCAGAAATATGACCGTTGGACGGTTGACCGGCCGGTCGACCGACAGGTCAAAAATGACCTTCTCTGGACCCCAACGGTTATATTCTTGAGAGCCTATAAATAGAGGTTCTCTTGAGCTATCTTAACCAAGTTTTTTAAGGTCTATTCTTCTCATCTTTTAAAGTATTTTGCAGCAAGTTTAAAAGAAGTTTTTGAGTCTAAAATCTTTATCTTTTATTGCTTTTCAAAGTGTTGAAAAAATCAAAGAAAAGGAAGTCTTTGGGAAATTGGTTTTGATCCTTATTTACATATCTATCTTGTATTTTTCTCAAGTGTTTTTCTTTGTTATTCTATTTTCAAACACTTTTTTTCTCACACTTGAGCTATCATCTCTAATCCTATCTGTAGGATCTTTTTTGTGAGAAAAATTTGTTGGCCCAAAGGTTACAATCCCCGGGTCATGTGTTTTGATGATAACAAACCATATAAACGCTATTTGGTACTAATAGAAGTTCAAGAATTAATTTCATGTTGGTACAAGACGGCTCAATTCTCAAGCATGAGATATTAGGCTCTACCTCAATCACTGCTCAACATCAAGTTTCAGAGACGTCTGCTTATAGACTCATCTTGTAGATAGTTTTTGTTAAAGATTAGTATATATGTTTGAATCTCAAAAATACACATACACTAAGATGCACGTTTTTCAAAAGTATGATTTTAGTTCTCAAATTTTCTAAAATATTTTTTATCAAGTTTAGAACTTATATCTAGTAGCTATGTATGTTTCCTATCTTCCAAAATCCAAACAAAATTATTTCAAAATTTTATATATCTTCAAAAAGAATTTTCAAATCTGTTTTGGCCTAGGTCGGTCGACCGGGTGATCGACCGTGCCTATCACAGGCCAGAACGGTCGACCGCTCGGTCGACCGGAGTTCTGGTAATTGGGGGTGAGCACGTTGTGCATGTTCCCAGTCGACCGGGCGGTCGACCGGTCCCTGTTGCGGTCGACTGGGCGGTCGACCGACTATAATCAGGTTAGCCTCGGTTTGTCATGGTCGACCGACCGATCGACCGGGAAGAGCTAACGGTCAAAATTTTGAATAGCCCGGTCGACCGGCCGGTCGACCGTGAGTCTGCTGTTCTGGCAGAAGCAACTAGTTTTTGAAATCTGTTTTAAAACATGTTTTGATTTTAAAAATGTGATTTGCTGAATTGAGGGTCAATTTCTTCCTCTTTTATTCAGCTAAAAGCTTTCTAAGTTTACTCTTCCTAAAACCCTATATAAAGGGGTCATTAGGGTAGAGGTTTTCACAACAACAATTTGAAAGATTCAAAGTTTTGTACTTTCTTGAGACAAAATTTTTGTTTCAATTTTTGTGCTTTTATTATCTGAAATTCTCTTCAACTTTTGGTTCTTAAAATCTCTCTTCTATTTATAAATTTCACTTATAAAATTTTGAGCTTCAATCTTATATGTTATTCTCTAGGGTTTTGTAAAGAAGTATTTTTCAAGAGAGAGTTTGTGGTCTTTTGATCACCAAGTGCTTATTGTATTGTTGCTACGCTACCTCTAAACTAGAGGAGTGTGTTGGGAAGTTTTGTACTCCGTAATGGTTGTAATTCCTTTGGTGAAAAATTCTAGTGGATTGGAAATCCTTCACGGTGGTGAAGGTGGGGACGTAGAGCGGTGGCTCGAATCTCGAAACAAATCTCTTTGTTTGCAATTGATTTACTTGTCTATCTTATCTACTTTATATTCATTCATTTATTGTCGATCTATACTCTTACAATAAGATTGCATTGAGCACCTCAAACTCTTATCTAAAAGATTCACGAGGAAGAAGTTCAGAACCTTTCACGGGATATACAGCTTCTAATCTTACTTTGAGTGATCGTTTGCATCATCTCATTTTTATTTTGCATTGAATATTGATTTAATTAGCCTTACACCTATTCACCCCCCTCTAGGTGTAATTTCAATTGGTATCAGAGTAAGGTCTCTAGTTTTTGGCTTAACATCCTTAGAGAGATCCTAATTTACTAGTCATTCTATTAATCTCTTCATTCATCCACTAGTAAAGATGGCTGACAGTATTAGGACCCCTCTCAAGTTTGATGGCCTTAACATTCCCATATGAAAAGTTAGTATGATCGTATTTTTGCAAACCCTAGGAAGCCGGGTTACAAAGGCGGTGACCAAACCCTATAGTGCACCCACCGGTGAGGAGGACACTTGGTCCGATCTTGCCTCCAAGGAATATGATGCTAATTCAAAGGCTCAAAATAACTTGCTTTTAGCATTAAATGAAGATGATACTACACGGGTCATTCATTGCAAATCCACCTATGAGATTTGGCAACACTTATTGGTCACTCATGAGGGAACATCACAGGTCAAGAGAACTAAAATTGATCTCTTGCGTTCCCAATATGAAAGCTTTAAAATGCATGAAAATGAGTCTATTAATGATATGATTACGAAGTTTACTAAAATAACTAATGATTTTGCTTCTCTAGGTGATGAAATCAACAATGATTAAAAGGTCTGAAAGGTCATTTGCGCATTTCCACCGTCTTGGGAAGTCAAAGCTATCACATTGAAGGAGTTGAATGATAAAGATGAGATGTAGCTCATTAGTTTTATCGGCAACCTTAAGACCCATGAGATGGAGAAAAAGGCAAGAGAAGAAATGGCGCCACAAAAGAAGAAGACTATCGCTTTCAAGTCTACTCCCGCCATCTCCGACGATGAAGAAGAAGATGATGATGATGATAAAGAGCTATCTCTCCTCGTAAGAAATGTAAGAAGAACATGCAACAAGGCAAAATACAACCATAGGAGATGATGGCAAGGAAAGGAGGAAAAGAAAATCATTTGCTTCAACTGTCGAAAATCGAAACATATCATGGCCGAATGTCCAGATTTCAGAAACAAGATATCTTCTTCTATCAAGCAAAAAAAGCCATTTATGAAGAAAACTCTCAAAGCCACTTGGGATTCCAAAAGTGAATCCAAAGAGGAGGTGGACACTGCAAATGTGTGTTTTATGGCAAACACACCCAAGGTAAATTTTGAACCATTTTTTGATGATAGTAGAGTAACTCAAGATGATTTATTAAATGTTTTTATAGAACTTTCAGATAATTATGATTCTTTAAAGAAAAAATGTCTAACAATGAAAAAGAAAAATGAAGCCATTCAAAATAAAGTTATTATTCTTTTCAAAGAAAAAGATAATTTGTCTTCCACTCTTTTATCAAGACAAAGAATTTTGATGCATATAAGATTTCATGTAAAGCTAAGTTTCTCAAGATTGATAAAAATGAAATTTCTATCTTAAAAACTAAAATCAACAATCTGGGAAATATTTTAAAGAAATATGAGTTCAACAAAGCTAAATTAGAAGACATGTTTTCAAAGAAAAATGCTTCAAAGAAATACATTTATACTACAGATGCTCACACTTCTAAAACACATACCAAGCATGTTCATACACCACTTGTTCACCATGCTCATAAACTTCATGTTCATCATGCACATCATGCTTCCAAATATGGGAGATTTTATAAATGTACTAATTGTGGCCGAAATGGTCATCTAGCTAAATTTTGTTATGATCGTATAAATGGTACTAATAATCATGTTTGGGTTCGAAGTACTAACGTCATAGGACCCAAGAAAATATGGATACCAAAGTCAACAACTTCATTGTTTGATATAGGTACACACCAAGACTCCAAGACGCAGGGAGCGGTGATACCTTGATAGTGGTTGCTCAAGGCACATAACATTGGGACATCAACAATTTTGCAACCATCAAGGTACGTTGAAGGTGACACTGTCACCTTCGGAGATGATTCCAAGGGCAACATCATCAGTATAGGTAACATCAAGATTGGTACATCTCCCTTAATTGAAAATATTATTTTAGTTGATGGTCTTAAACATAATCTACTTAGTATTAGTCAACTATGTGATCGTGGTTTCAAAGTTATTTTTGATGAATCTTCTTGTAACATTTTTTATTGTAAAACCAATGATTGTATTCTCACCGGATTTTGTGAAAATAATGTTTATATTATTAATATGTATAATCTAGATTACAAAACTAAAAGTTTAAATGCTTTTAATGAGGATTCATGGTTATGGCATAGAAGATTAGGCCATGTATGTTTTGACCATCTTTCTAAAATCAATTCTAAGAAATCGGTGAAGGGTATTCCTTACTTGAAGTTTGAGAAGGACAGCATTTGTGATGTGTGCCAACTTGAGAAACAAATCAAGTCCTCTTTCAAACCAATCATGGATATCATGACATCTAGGCCATTAGAATTGATCCACATGGATTTGTTTGGTCCTACTAAAACTCAAAGTTTAAATAGAAATCGCTATATTTTTGTTTTAGTTGATGTTTTTCCGCCGTTTTACATGGTTTTCTTTATGGAATATAAAGATCAAGCTTTTTCGCATTTTAATGTTTTGCGAAAAGGGTTGAAAAAGAAAAAGGTTTTTCGATTTTGCACATAAGAAGTGATAGAGGTGGTGAGTTCATCAACCAATCCTTTATCACTTATTGCGAAGAAAATAGAATTAAGCATGAGTTGTCATGTCCTAGAACTCTACAACAAAATGGAGTCATTGAAAGGAAGAATCGTACTCATTAACAAATGGTTAGGACCATGATTAGTGAATACGGACTCTCTCAATACTTATGGGCTGAAGCCGTAAACACGGCATGCTATAATCGAACAAAATTTATTTTGTAAAAATTCTTCTGAAACTTATTTTGAAATTTATTATTCAAGAAAACCAAATGTTTCGTATTTTAGAGTTTTTGGATGCAAATGTTTTGTTTTGAACACCAAAGATAACTTGAGTAAATTTGATGCTAAGACTTTTTAAGCAATTTTTGTTAGTTATTCTAATATTAATAAAGCTTATAGAGTGCTCAATAAATCATCTCTTACAATTGAAGAATCTATGCATGTTAAATTTGAAGAATCTGATGCTTTTGTGAAGAATATTATAGAGATTGACATTTTAGGTGAAGACATGGAGAAAATATCCTTGAAAGACTCACCCACCTAAGAAGACAAGCAAAAATTTAATGGTGAAGTTCAAGAGGATGAAGTGAATCCATCTCAACCACTTCCAAAAAATTGAAGATATGTTACAAGTCATCCCAAAGGTCTCATCATAGATGATGTATCAAAGGGGGTATCTACTCGCTCCAAACTCCATGATTTGTGTGGTCATTATGCATTCATTTCTCATATTGAACCCAAAAATATCTTTGAAGTCGAGGGCGACTCATATTGGTTGCTTGCAATGCAGGAAGAGCTCAATCAATTTAAGCGCAACTAAGTTTAGCATCTCGTTCCTAGACCCCGTGATAGGCTAACAATTGGTACTAAATGGATTTTTAGGAACAAGTTTGATGAGTCGGGAAATGTTGTTAGGAATAAAGCTAGATTAGTGGCCCAAGGTTACACACAAATCAAAGGAATCGATTTTGAGGAAACTTTTGCACCCGTAGCATAGCTTGAAGCTATACGGATCACACTTGCTTTTAATTCTTATAAAAATTTTAAACTTTTTCAAATGGATATCAAAAGTGCATTTTTAAATGGTTTTATTGAAGAGGAAGTATATGTTGAACAGCCCCCCGGGTTTGTTGATCCTATACATCCAGATTTTATTTTCAAACTAGATAAAGCTTTGTATGGTTTAAAATAAGCTCCTAGAGCTTGGTATGAAAGACTTTCAACTTTTATTCTTTCAAATGATTTTGTTAGAGGTAAAGTAGATGCTACTTTGTTCACTAAGCATATTGATAGTGACATTCTCATTGTTTAAATTTGTGTTGATGATATAATTTTTGGATCTACTAACGAAATACTTTGCAAAGAGTTTGAATCATGCATGCAGAATGAATTTGAATGTCTATGATGGGAGAGCTAAACTACTTCCTTGGACTCTTAATCAAGTAAAGAAGTGATGGGATCTTTATAAGTCAAGTCAAGTACACAAAGGAACTCATCAAGAAATTCAGACTTGAAGGGATAAAGACTAGCAAAACTCCCATGGCTACCATAACCAAACTTGACAAGGACGAATAAGGTAAAAGTGTAGACATAAAACTTTATAGAAGCATGATTGGTAGTTTGTTGTATTTAACGGCTAGTAGGCTGGATATCATGTTTAGTGTATGTCTTTGTGCTAAATTCCAATCTTGTCTTACGGTAAAACGCATTATGCGATACCTTAAGGGTACTATTATAATGGGTCTATGGTATCCGAAGACCGGACAATTTTCAATGACGAGTTTTTTGGATGCTGATTATGCAGGTTGTAGAGCGGATAGGAAGAGTATAAGTAGAACATGTCAGTTTTTAGAAAATTGTCTTGTTTTATGATCTTCCAAGAAATAAAATTCTGTAGCCCTCTCAACCGCCGAGGCGGAGTATGTTATTGTTGGGGCTTGTTGTGCACAAGTCCTTTGGATGAAACATACTCTCCTTGATTATGATTTGCATTATGACCATGTTAAAATATTTTATGATAATACTAGTACTATTCATATGACTAAAAATGCAAATCAACATAGTAAGACTAAGCACATAGAGATTCGATATCACTTTTTTAGAGATCATTATGAGAAAGGTGATATTGAAATTGATTATGTTTCTACTGAGTTTCAACTTGCAGATATTTTTACTAAACCACTTGATTTTAACAGCTTTTCTTTTATATGTGGTGAACTAAATGTTTGTATTATTGATTGATGAGTTTTCATGGTTGTTTACCCTTTTAGATGTATGACAAAAGGGGGAGAAGTATGGGCTTGTTTTGATGTTTATCTTCATAAATGTTTCTTGTTTTGATGTTTATCTTCATAAATGTTTCATATTTTGTACTTAATAATAGAGAATCATTTAAGGAGGAGCTTTTACCTCCTTCCTATATTTTATTTTATAGCTTATATGTTTTATCATCATCAAAAAGGGGGTGATTATTGGCCCAAAGGTTACAATTCCCGGGTCATGTGCTTTGATGATAACAAACCATATAAATGCTATTTGGTACTAATAGAAGTTCAAGAATGAATTTCAGGTTGGTACAAATACTGATGGCTCAATTCTTAAGCATGAGATATTAGGCTCAACTCATCACTGCTCAACATAAAGTTTCAGAGACGCCTGCTTGTACACTCATCTTGTAGATAGTTTTTGTTAAACATTAGTATATATGTTTGAAGCTCAAAAATACACACACACTAAAATGCACGTTTTTCAAAAGTATTATTTTGGTTCTCAAATTTTCTAAAATATTTGTTTATCAAGTTGAGAACTTATATCTAGTAGCTATGTATGTTTCCTATCTTTCAAAATCAACAAAAATATTTTAAAATTTTATATATCTTCAAAAAGAATTTTCAAATCTGTTTTGGCCTAGGTGGTCGACCGGGCAGTCGACCGTGCCTATTACATGCCAGAACGGTCGACCGCTCGGTCGACCGGAGTTCTGGCAATTGGGGATGTGCACGTTGTACACGTTCCCGGTCGACCGGGCGGTCGACCGATCCCTGTTGCGGTCGACCGGTGGTCGACCGACTGTAATCAGGTTAGCCTCAGTTTGTTACGGTCGACCGGGAAGAGCAAACGGTCAAAATTTTGAATAGGCCGGTCGACCGTGAGTCTGCTATTTTGGCAGAAACAACTAATTTTTGAAATCTGTTTTAAAAAGTGTTTTGATTTTAAAAATGTGGTTTGCTGAATTGAGTTTCAATTTCATCCTCTTTTGTTCAGCTAAAAATTTTCTAAATTTACTCTTCCTAAAACCCTATATAAAGGGGTCATTAAGATAGAGGTTTTCACAACAATAATTTGAAAGATTCAAAGTTTTGTGCTTTTTTGAGAAAACGTTTTTGTTTCAGTTTTTGTGCTTTTATACTCTGAAATTCTCTTCAACTTTTTGTTCTTAAAATCTCTCTTCTATTTCTAAATTTCACTTGCAAAATCTTGAGCTTCAATCTTATGTATTATTCTCTAGGGTTTTGTAAAAAAGTATTTTCAAGAGAGAGTTTGTAGTCTTTTGATCACCCAGTGCTTATTGTATTGTTGCTATGCTACCTCTGGATTAGAGGAGTGTGTTGAGAAGTTGTGTACTCTATAGTGGTTGTAATTCCTTTGGTAGAAAGTTCTAGTGGATTGGAAATCCTTCACGGTGGTGAAGGCAGGGACGTAGGCGGTGGCTCAAACCTTGAAACAAATCTCTTTGTTTGTGATTGATTTACTTGTCTATCTTATCTACTTTAGACTAATTCATTCATTTTCGATCTATACTCTTACAACAAGATTGCATTGGGCACCTCAAACTCTTATCTAAAGATTCACGAGGAAGAAGTTCAGGACCCTTCACGGGAATACGGCTTCTAATCTTTCTTTGAGTGATTGTTTGCATCATCTCATTTTTATTTTGCATTGAATATTGATTTGATTAGCCTTATACTTATTCACCCCCCTCTAGGTGTAATTTAAAATTGTTTGTGGTCTATTATGATCACCAAGTATTGTTTATGATAATTGGATCACCAAGATTATAATCTTTTCTTTGTTTTGACTTTGTGTTTATTCCTCTTGTGTAGAGGTAATTGTGTTTGAGAGAGGAGTAGTGTTCTCTAAGTGTAGAGTTG
This sequence comes from Agave tequilana, assembly GCA_038442645.1. Lineage (NCBI taxonomy): Eukaryota > Viridiplantae > Streptophyta > Magnoliopsida > Asparagales > Asparagaceae > Agave > Agave tequilana. The sequence continues at coordinate 49,740 of JAVJIF010012469.1, forward strand.
TAATTCCTCAGTGGAGGTCCTTTTGTGGAAGGTTCTGTGTGGATATGTGAATATCCTTCTGTGTGAAGGCGGGGACGTACAGCAGTGGCTCGAACCTTGAAACATATCTTGTTGTTTGCGCATGATCCACTATCTCTCAACTCTATCTCTCTTATATTTTGCAGTTGTTTTATATTGCACATATTCATGTGCTAGATATAGTTTGTGTGTGCTCACACTTGTGTTAAATCAAGAGAGCTTCATATAGCACCTCAGCTCTTAATTTAGAGAAATCTCGAGGAGTAGCTTCAGAGCCCGTCATGGGAAATTTGGACTCACTCTTGGTTACACATAGTGTGTTGCAATTTAGTTTTAAATTTTGCAGCATTTATCCTACATTAGCTAGTATACCTATTCACCCCCCCTCTAGGTGTATTCATTTATAAGATCCATTTTTTCCTTAATTTAGGATGATATTATCTCATCTGATATACCCGGTCTTCAGATAAGATGGCCTTTAGAACTTCTGGATTTGAATCGATCCTCTTTCTTTTGAACTTTTGAATTTAATTGGATAAATCTATTAATCTCTCTCTTTTCTTTCTTAATTACCCTACAACCACTGGACATGAAAATACATTAATAGCAGAGTTTTATTTAAATATAAATGCAGAAATGTGACACATATGATATGAAAACATGTAGTGAACGTGTATGATCAGATAACATTGGTTATGGGATGGTTTTGTCAAGTGTCTTTTAAGACCGTCTAGTTAGATTTGAAGTCTAAGACCCCTGCAAATTATAAATGTGACTCCAATAAGATCACCTTTAGAAGGATGAAATTTTCCATCATTATTAGTACAGAAAAGGGATTTCACGTTGGCCTTTCACATCGGTTGAAGTCAGTACCGACATTAAAGGACATGCGGTGGCAATTTTGAAAATAAAATGATCATACTATTTTGTGGGATATTTTTTAAACTATTCCACGTTGGTTTATAGATAAACTGCCGTCTAAGTTTAATATTTCAGTCGGTTCACCTATTAATCGACGTGGAAAATTACAAAGAAAAATTTAATTTTTATATTGGGACTTTAGACGTCGGTTCTTTGAAGAACCAATGTGCAAAACTTTTTCAATGACCGCACAAGTCATAAATCAATTAATATTGATGCCGATTTCTTAAATAATCGACGTTTAATTTTCTTTTAACGTCGGTTTGTTAAAGAACCGATGTACAAAACCTTTTCAAAAATCACGCCAGTTATAAAATCAATTTTTTTACCCTAGCCGCCATTGATCCCATATGTCTCTCTCGCTTCTTTCATCTCTCTCCATTCTCTCTCTCCCCTCCTCTGTCGGCTTCCCTGTCCCCTTCCCGTGAGCCCTCTCTCCCCTCTCTCCTCTCCCTCTGCTCCAGACCTGCTCCCACGGCCCCTCGAGATTCGCTCCAGCTCCGCCGGCCCCTCCCTCTCTCTGTTGGCCCAAAGGCCCATCACTCTAGTTTTGATGATGATTAACTCATGTAGTTATGTACTAATGATCTTGTATTTATATAGTTTCAGATATTTGATCAAGATCTTAGTCAGTATTTAGTTTCAACAAAAGATTCGAAGTTAAGTTTTGAAACTAGCACGTATTGATTTAAGAGCTCGCGCATCAAGATCGGATCAAGTACTCAAGAGGAGTCTAGCTCGTTGGATCAAGGTTTGGACCAAGTGAAGATGGAGAAGAAGATTTTTAAGAGAAGATTTTGTAGAAGATTTGTGTCATGTTTGTAAGTGTTAAGATTTATTTTTAGATAAAATGTAAAGGATAGATTAGTTATGGATTGCTTAAGCTCATATACACACACACAATTTATATGTGTTTTCATAAAATAGTTTCAGTTTTAGAAAAATACCGTTTTGATTTTGAGTTTCAAAGTATACATCCTTATGGTTCATGATTAAATTTCATCAAAACAATTTTATATAGTTTATATGTGTTTTAGGCTTCATTCATGCACATTATTGGTTCAAATATTTTGAAAAACTTATTTGGTGATTATATATCATATGTTTAAGTTTTGTATTTATCAAAACTTATTTTAGAGTTTATTATCAGAAACATAAATATTTCATCTCATATATGTATTGGATAATATCCATACACACTAAGCTTCAAAAGTGTTTAAAATATCTTATTTTTATATTTGGAGAAGTTTTGAAAAAATCGTTTTTTAAATTAAAGATTGATTTTGAAAAATACGTTTTTTTGTTTAAGGCAAAATTTCTATATTACAAAAATAGTTCAAAAAGTTTATGATATGTGTTGATTTTTGATCACACATATTTGTACTTCAAATTATGTTAATGAACTTATTTTTGTAGATTTTATGTGATTTTATGGGATTTTATTGAAGTTAAAAAGATCAAGTTTTAAATCCTAAGATTTGTTGACCTGGCCTTTTGTCGGTCGACCAGCCGTTCGACCGAGACAGGAGTTGAAGAATCGGGCGGTCGATCGATGTGCACAGATACGTGCACGGCCTACTGGCTTGTCGGCTGGTCGACCGGACGGTCGACCGTAAAGCTCTCTGGATCTAGCCTCGGTCGACCAGGCGGTCGACCGGCAGGCCCCAACGATCAAAAATATGACCGTTGACCGGTCGACCGACAGGTCATTTTGACCTACATTTTTATCCTAACGGCTAGTTTTTGGGAGTCTATATAAGGGTGCTTTTTTGGGCTATTTTTAACAAGATTTTTAGTGGGTTTCAAAGCTAGTTTTTTCCATCTCTTTTAGAGGTTTTTCTCCACTTGTTTTAGGGCTAATATTTCTATATTAAAATGAGAGTTTTCAAGAGTGTTTTCAAAAGAGATTTCTTAAGTTTTTCACTACAACTTTATCTTATTTTTCTCATACCAACTTAAGTTTTCCATTGCTATATCAATCCTCTAAAGATCTTTATTGTGAGAGTTATTTTTGTGATCAAGAAACGTGATCACAAGTTTACATTCTTGTATTGTGAGGAGTTGTAGAGGTTGTGGCGTTGGTGAAGAGTGTTTTGTGGTGATCTAGTGAAGTGATCACCAAGTGTTCCATCGTGTGGTTGGAGGAGTTGTAAGAGGTGTGGCCTCGGCAAGCTAGTGTGCTTGCGTGTGTTGTTCTTGCGGGAACAAGTGAGGGACTTGCGGATTCAAGAATTCTAGTGTGAACTCGTTGTAGGTATTGCGGCACCGAGTGATCCAGTGGGATTGATTCTAGTGGAAATCCTTCATAGTGTTGAAGGCGGGGACGTAGAGTAAGGGTGCTCGAAACTCGAAACAATTCTCCCGTGTTTGTGATTGATCTTTCACTCACTTGTGCTTATAAATCTTGCATGTTTACATTATTTATCTCTTTATATGCTTGATATATCTTGTACTTAATTCATATATGCTTGGGATTGTTTGCTCACACTTGTATTCAACCAAGAGAGCCATAGTGGCACCTCAAATCTTAATCTAGAAGAATCTTGAGGAGATAGTTCAGAGCCCTTCACCAGGAATTAGGCTACACTCTTGTGTTATACTTTGTGTGTTGGCTTAATAGCTTTAGTTTGCATAAATAGTTTTAATTTCGCATTATTTATCATTAGATTAACTTGTACACATATTCACCCCCTCTCGGTGTAGAGCTTGGTGCTCTTGATTTGGGTCTAACAACCTAGAGTTAAAGATCCTTATTTTAGGTAATCACAATATTTGTTTACACACACATATGGATTTCACGACACCTCCCATGTTTGATATATTTAACATCCAAACTTAGAAAGTTAAGATGTCAATGTACCTCAAAGCCCTAGGAATTCATGTTTATTTAGCCACTATTAAAAATTCATATTGTTTAAATGGCAAATATTTAGGACTAATGCAAAAATCATCCATGCTTTAAAGAGTACCCTAAATGATGATTATTTATGTAGGGTTGCTAGCGTTGATTCGACTTTTGTAGTATGGAACACACTAGTCTCCCTTGGTGAACAAAAATAATACTGTATGGGGAGTGACTCGGATGATGGAAGTGATATTTTCAACATATGCTACATGGTCCAAGGGAATGACCCCCTTGAGGTAAATTCCGCATCCGAGGTAGAAGAAGATATTGACATGCCTTATAATGAGCTTGCTTATTTTTATCAAAAACTTCTTGAAAAATATGATTTATAAAATTGAAAACAATAAATTGAAGAAGGAAAACACTTATTTGTTAAAAGAAAATGACTCTTTTAAAAATAAATTTGCATGTATTTCAAAATAAAATGAAGTTTTGGAAAAGGAGAATATTTCCTTGTCTTCAAAATTAAATGACATTTGTGAAGGTAACAATTCTTTGAAAAATAAAATTAATTTGGTGGAAAAAGAATAGGAGATTGTTTTGGAAGAAAATAACACTTTGAAAAGAAAATTTGTTTTAAAAGAAAAAGAAAAATTCTAAAAAAAATAAGGATTTTGTTTTTCATATTTCTTCTTCCAAAATTGATAATGATATTTGCATTATGAAGAAGAATATTGATTCTTTGGGCTCCACTTTGAGCCAATGTGCATTTAATCATAATATATAGGAATCCATATTTCGTAATAAACAAATTTCACATGCTTATGCACAAACCTCGCGGCATACATATGCACTCCATGCTCACTCTCACATCACTCATATGCATGCTAGAGTGTACACATGTACACATTGTGGCCGCAAAGGCCATCTTGCAAGATTTTACTTTGATAGATTAAATTATATAAATTTTGTAAATAATAATGTTTGGGTTCCTTATAATACTAACTTTCGTGGACCCAAAAGGAAATGGGTACCAAAATCCCCACCTCTTGTGTTTGATGTAGGTATGGGCTCTCATATGACGTGAGAGGTATGGTGCCTTGGTGATGGATGCACAAGCTAGATAGATATGCCAAATTGATGCATCACTATCAAGGATGTTTGGTGGGAGGACCACCACTGTTTGGAGACCTAGAGATTGGTTCATTAATTTTGGTAACTATCTTTAACTCCCATTTTAGTTTACATGCTTTCAGATGAATGTTTTTAGCATGTTTTGGTTTCAATGCTCATTATATTAAATGATCATGTTTTGTAATTCATGTGGTGATTACTTGTTTAGATGCAATTTTCGTTAAAACTTGTATTTATACTTGTACAAATAGTAAGCTACACTTGATAATTATATGTATGTACTTCATTACTCATTTGTACTCATTACATGTACATGTATAACCTAGTTTTAATGACTCTTTCATTTATACCAGTTATCCCTATTTTTGTATATGTTTTGCTTCATGTATATGTTATTTTTGTCTATATATATGTATACCCTTGAGTCACTTACCTTCATGCAAATTCTATTATGGACTCGTTTGTGTTTAACATATGTTTGTATATTTTTAGTTTTGATAGAACATACATATACCTTAAAGTTTATTTAATTTTAATGCAAAATAAATTTTTATGATTTTTCATATGTCTTGATGTTTTAAGTTTTATTGTTATTTTCACGAATATGCTATTCACATGATTCTGTACACTAACATTTCTTTTGTTTACTCATGACTTTATCTTCATGAGCATTTATGAGCTTTATAGATTTCGAGTGTCAACTCTTGTGTTTTTAGCATGCTTCATGGGATGTAAAACACCTAGAGGGGGGGGGTGAATAGGTGTAAGTGGTAATCTAAGAAACTAAATGCAAACTAAGTGCGCTAAATACGGAAGCTAATGTAAATCTTGCAACACACTTAATACAATCAACAAGTGTAGCCGAATTCCCCGTGAAGGGCTCTGGACTAACTCCTCTTGATTCCCCTTGAATGGGTTGAGGTGCTATGTGAAGCTCTTGTTGATTAGGTACAAGTGAGGCACACACAAACAACCAAGCATATAAGATGAATAGGCAATATGAATATATTCAAGGCAACGCAAGAAAATAGATATGATATGGCAATATGAATTATGCTCAACACAAGCAAATATGGTATGATGATATGAATGATGCTTTGCACAATTATAAGAGAGAGAGTTAGAGAGACAATGGATCAAAACGCAAACACCAAGATATGTTTCGAGGTTCGAGCACCTTGCTCTACATCCCCGCCTACACCACCGTGTAGGATTTCCACTATCTCAACTCCCACCGAGGGAACCTCCACCGAGGAGGATTTCTTACAACTCTAGGAGTACCAAACTCCTCTCTCAAACAACCACCTCACAACCGAGGGGTAGGGCCCGTAGCCAATACAACAACCAACACCTCTACCGAAGAGGCTCACAACCAATCTCAATCACCTCACACTTGAAGGATACAAACCAATCACCCGATCACCTCTACCTAAGAGGGATACAACAAGAATAAGGGTGTACAACTTAGAGGTTACAAACAACAACCTCAAAACTCTCTCTTTCTTTCTTTTTCCACAAAACAAAGATCCTAATAGTTTAGGATAGTATGATATAGCTCAAGTGTGGAATCAAAGTGTTTTTGGAAACAAGCAACAAAGAAAAACTACTTAGGAAATCTCTTGTATATGATAGAAAATGAAATACCAAATCAAAATCCCAAAACCTAGTTTTCTTTGATTTTCCAAAACCCAAAACAAATAAAGATGAGAAGTTTTAAAGCCCCAAAAACTCTTTTTAAAACTCTTTTAAACACTTCAGAAAACTGGAAATTTTTCTCTTAGAAAACTTGGCTAAAATCCCCAAAGAGATGGGGTTTATATAGCCCCTATACAAAACTAGCCGTTAGGCTGATGTGGCAGCCTGACAGGCTACACGTCGACCGGTCCGGTCGACCGCCAACGATCAGAAATATGACCGTTGGCCAACAGCGGTCGACCGGCCCGGTCGACCGAAACAAAACAGAGAGCAAAGCTCTCTTCTGCGGTCGACCGGTCCGGTCGACCCAGAAAACCAGAGAGCAGATATACTGCTCCGGTCGACCGGTACGGTCGACCGTCCACTGTGCCAGAAACGTGCACAGGTTTGTGCACGTCGGTCGACTGGCCCGGTCGACCTACTTCTGACCTAGTCGACTGGTCAGAGACCAAGTCGACTTGGTTGAAGCCTGGAACAGAAAAACTGATAAAAACTTGTTTTAAAAATATTTTTATCTCTTACAAAACTTCCATAAAACTTGTTTTACATATTGCATTGATATTAATCATGTGATAAAACATTTCTACTCAAATATCAAGCATATGAAATTTACTTTTGTTTCTTTTCAAAAAAAATCAAGAATCAACACTTGTATTTTTCTCAAAACTTGATTTTTCAAGAACATGAATAGGGATATCAAAATAAGTTTGTTTACCAAGTTAAAGCATGTATGTATAAATAGAAAACATCTACTATACATATAACATATGTAAACTTGTTTTGATCAACTATTCATAAAAACCAAATATCAAATCATAAAACGTGTGTGTTTTGTGCACTTGAGCATATCAACTAAACTAAGCTTTACAAATGGATCTAAAACTCTATCTAAATTAGGATACCTAAGTCTTCTTGACGATCTTCATCTTCAAGTAGACTTGCTCCAAAACTCCATTCATGGGCTAGGCAAAGTGTGAACTTGAAGCTTTGGCCCTGGAATCACCATGAATAGCTTCTAAACTCCTTGTTGAAGCTAATCACCAACTAATATCCTGTTAATGATCTGAAACTTAGAAACACAAGAATATTAGTAAACATAACTACATGAGTGTTGATCATCATCAAAACTAGAGTGGAAGGCCATTGGGTCAACAATCTCCCCCTTTTTGATGATGACAAAACTCATGGAGTTATATATGCATGGATTAAAGTTAAGCTTCAAAGAAGCTCCCCCTTAACTCATGCATAAACAAATAAACATAAATATGCAAGAATGATAATGCATAAACAATAAAAACTCTAGATACCACATGGAATATCCAAAACAAAGCAAGCTCTAGATACCAATTACAACAATTACAAAGCAAGCTTTGGATACCAATTTAAACTTAATAAACAATTAAACTTAATATTCTTGATATTAAAACATAATATATGCATATAAAACATAAGCATGCATATAAAACTCAAATACTCATATAAAACTCAAATACTTCTCCCCCTTTTTGTCAATCATCAACAAAGGGGTAAACAATCAAAACCATAGATAAAATGAGGGGTAAAAATCTTTCTCCCCCTTTTTTGTCAATCAAAACAATGCAAACAATGTTCTCCCCCTTTTTGTCTAAAACAAAAAACAAAGTCAATAAGGGGTGACTACAAACATGATATCAATTAAAAAATATGTCAATGAAGCATCTTGATACCAATAAATAAGGATCAATATATGTTATATGCTATATACATTCATGAAGAGGAAGACGCTAAGTTAGCTTCCCTACACATATGCATTACATGAAGAAAGGATGACAAGCCCCAATTCACATAACACATATTATGTAATGAATAAGAGGAGATGTGAAGCTCCCCCTACACACGTGTACCACATAAAGAAGAGATGTGAAGCTCTTCAATACACAATACACTCAACATGAATCTATATGAAGAGATGTTAAGCTCTCCTTGCATATAAGCAATACAAATCAAAACTTTGAATATTTTCTTTAAACAAAATTTTGGAAATACCAATTGTAATTAAACATAAGTCTTGAATTCTTAAACATGAATCTTGAAACCAAAACAAATTTTGAATTTCTTAAATATGATACCAATTGTAAATATTTTACCAATTGAAAAGATTTTACATAGAAACATTGATACCAATTGTAAGAATTGTTCATTTTAAAACATATAAACAAATTTGATGTTGATATCATATGTTTAAAATAACAACTTTTAATCATAAAGTGTGGGAGTACAAATATCAATTGAAATACAAAATCAAATTTTCTCCCCCTTTATGAAATACAAACTAAAATATGCATAGTCATGATACCAATTTAAAAGTAATCAATTGAAACAAAAGTGAAACTCAAGGTGTTGGGTCATGCTAGAGCTTGAGTAAACAAAAACTAAAATTTGTGATTTTTTTTTTTTGAACACAAATAAAACATATATGTATGAAAATTTAGATACCAATAGAAATTGATACCATTGAAATTGAAGCATACATACATAAACAAATATATGAGTATACCAAAAATGTCAAAATTGATACCAATTGAAAGAGTTCAATGATACCAATTGAATCAACAATAATAATCAAGTGTATATCTCATATAATCTACCACCCAATCATGGTTCAAGTTTTAAAGATTTTCAATTTAGGGCATACATGAACATGATCTCCCATCCTACCGCCCTTTGGATGGTAGGGATTTTCAAAAATAGATTTGAAAATATAGCTTAGTTTGAAAATCACTACCAAATTGAAGAACATCGCAACTAATTAAATGGAAAACTTGTTAACTAGTACGAAATCCTTCAAGCAAGGAATAAAACAAAAATGAAATTCACATGATAATCATCACTCTAACCAATAAAGCATAACTCATGAGAAACAAAACATGAGCAATAGACATGAGTGTACAAATAATATGTGAAGATCATAATCATGAAAAATATTTCATTAAGCTCAATTATTCCTTAAAACTTAATTCCATCAAAAACATGAAAAATCATATAAAACTACTTATTTAATCTTCAAGGCATATGTATGTCTAATACAAGCTAAAATATACATACATATCCAAAACTCAACGAGTCCACTAAATGTATATTCATGAAGGCACGTGGCTCAAAAAGATGTATATGTATAAGATTAGTTTGAACTAGATAGACATATACATGAAGTTAAACATAAATACATGAAACATGAAAAACTAAATTTTCATCTAAAAATCAATTTCATTTCAAGGTATATGTATGAATTGTCAATACACTAAGTATACATATATATCCCTAAACACAATTGAGTCCATAAATAGATTTACATGGAAGGCAAATGACTCGAGAGGTATACATGTATATCTTAATGTTTTGGCAAAATAAACATATACATGAAATCAAAACTCATATAAATCCAAAAATATGAATACAAGTCTAAAATGTATGGATCATCAAAACTAGACTATACTAACACATCTAATGGGTTCAAATAAGCAATCAAGCCCAAACATATATAGATTTATTTGTGGCCCACTATATGTACAAGTATAATTCCTAGTCTTAATGAAAACTAACATCTAAACAAGTAATCTTAACAAGAAGCATCAAAACAAACATGAAAATCATCATGATAAACCTAAAACATGACTACTATGTAAATTCACATGTATTAGATTCATGATGTAAATTATAGCTCAAACAAAAGTGAGAACACTAATTATGGGTTCATATAAGCATGTGTGTCTCAAATACTATATATGTATGTCAAGGATCTAATAAACATGGAATGAACATACTAATCCATAGACATCAAAAACATGCTACAAACAAAGAATATTAAAAGCATGTAATAAATAATACGGAGTTAGGAATTGTTACCAAAACCTAGAGGGCAACTCTCCTTGTCTCCAAAACTTGGTGGTCCTCTCCACCATCTCTTCCCTTGAAAGTGATGCATCCAATAGATTTCCTTTAAGTTCGGAACGCATCCACTCCAAGGTGTCATCACTCTCACGTCATGTGAGAGCCCACACCTACATCAAAAACAATAGGAGGGGTGGTCTTTGGTACCCATACCTTCTTATTGGGTCCATGGGGGTTAGTCCCTTCTCTAACCCAAACAAACTTCTTGGCTAAATTTTCAACATGTAAACGATCATAGCAAAATTTAGCAAGATGACCTTTTCGGCCACAATGTGTACATGTGTACACATGAGCATACATGTGAGGAGTGTGTCCGTGAGGAGCATGTGTATGTCGTGTAGGGTGTGCATGAAAAGATGGAACTTGTTTCTTTCGAACCAAGGATTCCAAGCGTGTGTGGTTCATGGCACATTGGCTCATAGTGGAGCCCAAACAATCCATTTTCTTCTTTAACAAATTTATATCATTTTCAAGCATAGAAGAAGTGGAACATGCAATGGGTGATTTAAGTGAAACTACCCTAGCATGGCAAACATGAGAATCAATCTTATTTTGCAAAACAATGTTTTTCTTTAAACATACATCTAAATCATTTGAAATAGAAATAATTTTATTTTTCAAATCAACATTCTCTTTTAAAACAAAATCAATTTTTGAAGACAAGTTTTCATTTTTCTTCAAAAGAACATGGCAATCATTTTTATTTTTCAAAAACTCATTTTCTTTAAGTGCAAGACCAAGTTGAGATTTTAATGAATCCCTTTCATTAGCAATCTCCTCTTTCTCTTGCAAAACAACATCAAGTCTAGCAATCAAATTTTATTTTCATTATTAATGCCTAGACTCTTCTTTTTCAACAAGTTATATTTTTCTATTAGTTTTTCACAAACAATAGATAGTTCTTCATTTAAAGCATGGGGATCAACAAAATCATTTGAAGAACTAGCACAATCATTACTATCTAGTTGAGTTTCCGATTGTACCTCAAGGGAGTCATTCCCTTGGACCATGTAGCATTGTTGTGGTTCGGATTCTCCACTAGATTCCTCTTCTTGGATTGGCAATTGAAGCTTGGAGGTGGTGGTTGTTGTCAACTTGTTCCACACTGCAAAAGCGGAATCAAGATTAGAAACACATAAAAGATAGTCTTTAGGTAAAGTGCTTCTAATGGCCTCTAGGGCTTGTGCATTGGCCCCTATATGATTGCAATCACCAAGATAACATCTCTTGGTGGCTGCAAGGAAAACATGCAAACCTAGGGTCTTTAGGTACATGGACATCCTATACTTCCAAACATCAATGTTGGAAGGGTCAAAGCTAGGAGGGGTCATGAAGGCCATGGTAAACTATATGTGTGCAAACAAGCAAATGCAAACAATAGATTAGCAAGCAAATGGATCTCACTCCTAGGATGTTAAGCCTAAGTATCAGGAGCACTAGCTCTGATACCAATTGTAAAACACCTAGAGGGGGGGTGAATAGGTGTAAGTGCTAATCTAAGAAACTAAATGCAAACTAAGTGCGCTAAATACTGAAGCTAATGCAAATCTTGCAACACACTTAATACAATCAACAAGTGTAGCCGAATTCCCCGTGAAGGGCTCTGGACTAACTCCTCTTGATTCCCCTTGAATGGGTTGAGGTGCTATGTGAAGCTCTTGTTGATTAGGTACAAGTGAGGCACACACAAACAACCAAGCATATAAGATGAATAGGCAATATGAATATATTCAAGGCAACACAAGCAAATAGATATGATATGGCAATATGAATTATGCTCAACACAAGCAAATATGGTATGATGATATGAATGATGCTTTGCACAATTATAAGAGAGAGAGTTAGAGAGACAATGGATCAAAACACAAACACCAAGATATGTTTCGAGGTTCGAGCACCTTGCTCTACATCCCCGCCTACACCACCGTGTAGGATTTCCACTATCTCAACTCCCACCGAGGGAACCTCCACCGAGGAGGATTTCTTACAACTCTAGGAGTACCAAACTCCTCTCTCAAACAACCACCTCACAACCGAGGGGTAGGGCCCGTAGCCAATACAACAACCAACACCTCTACCGAAGAGGCTCACAACCAATCTCAATCACCTCACACTTGAGGGATACAAACCAATCACCCGATCACCTCTACCTAAGAGGGATACAACAAGAATAAGGGTGTACAACTTAGAGGTTACAAACAACAACCTCAAAACTCTCTCTTTCTTTCTTTTTCCACAAAACAAAGATCCTAATAGTTTAGGATAGTATGATATAGCTCAAGTGTGGAATCAAAGTGTTTTTGGAAACAAGCAACAAAGAAAAACTACTTGGGAAATCTCTTGTATATGATAGAAAATGAAATACCAAATCAAAATCCCAAAACCTAGTTTTCTTTGATTTTCCAAAAACCCAAAACAAATAAAGATGAGAAGTTTTAAAGCCCCAAAAACTCTTTTTAAAACTCTTTTAAACACTTCAGAAAACTGGAAATTTTTCTCTTAGAAAACTTGGCTAAAATCCCCAAAGAGATGGGGTTTATATAGCCCCTTATACAAAACTAGCCGTTAGGCTGATGTGGCAGCCTGACAGGCTACCGGTCGACCGGTCCAGTCGACCGCCAACGATCAGAAATATGACCGTTGGGCAACAGCGGTCGACCGGCCCGGTCGACCGAAACAAAACAGAGAGCAAAGCTCTCTTCTGCGGTCGACCGGTCCGGTCGACCCAGAAAACCAGAGAGCAGATATACTGCTCCGGTCGACCGGTACGGTCGACCGTCCACTGTGCCAGAAACGTGCACAGGTTTGTGCACGTCGGTCAACTGGCCCGGTCGACCGACTTCTGACCTAGTCGACTGGTCAGAGACCAAGTCGACTTGGTTGAAGCCTGGAACAGAAAAGCTGATAAAAACTTGTTTTAAAAATATTTTTATCTCTTACAAAACTTCCATAAAACTTGTTTTACATATTGCATTGATATTAATCATGTGATAAAACATTTCTACTCAAATATCAAGCATATGAAATTTACTTTTGTTTCTTTTCAAAAAAAATCAAGAATCAACACTTGTATTTTTCTCAAAACTTGATTTTTCAAGAACATGAATAGGGATATCAAAATAAGTTTGTTTACCAAGTTAAAGCATGTATGTATAAATAGAAAACATCTACTATACATATAACATATGTATACTTGTTTTGATCAACTATTCATAAAAACCAAATATCAAATCATAAAACGTGTGTGTTTTGTGCACTTGAGCATATCAACTAAACTAAGCTTTACAAATGGATCTAAAACTCTATCTAAACGAGGATACCTAAGTCTTCTTGACGATCTTCATCTTCAAGTAGACTTGCTCCAAAACTCCATCCATGGGCTAGGCAAAGTGTGAACTTGAAGCTTTGGCCCTGGAATCACCATGAATAGCTTCTAAACTCCTTGTTGAAGCTAATCACCAACTAATATCCTGTTAATGATCTGAAACTTAGAAACACAAGAATATTAGTAAACATAACTACATGAGTGTTGATCATCATCAAAACTAGAGTGGAAGGCCATTGGGCCAACATGGGATATATGATTTGTTTTCATGTTTGAAAGATCTTTAACTATTTTTTTTAAAAATTACTTTAAACTAATTATTTATTCTTCATTTGGTAGCATTTTCAATTTACAACTATTTTCAAATCTTATTTTTAAAACTTCTACCCTTAAAGGGCGGACGATTGGGCGACCATGCCTTATATACCCTTATTAAATATCTTTTATCATATGCATGAATAGGGTGCTAGGTATGAGTTACACAGTTAATCTTCAAGGAATTTTATGCTTGTATACTCATATTTGTTTCTTATCTTCAAAATTCAATTAATATCAATTTCAATTGGTATTTTCATTTTCATACATATATATATGATTTGATTGTGCTTGTTTTACAATATTTTTACATGTTTAAAGTACAAATTATGTTTATGTTAAGCTTGACTTTATTCCACATATTAATTGTAACGCCCCGATCCCAAGGATACGGAGATGTTATTGCGACGTACATACGCAGGGTGAAAACACCCTCGCGCGTACGTCGCCATAAAGTCTCCATATCCTTGGGATCGGGGCGTTACACAGTGGTATCAGAGCCTAGGTTCACACCTGGTATGGGTAACCACCTAGGTCAATGCTCGGGCTCTTACCAACAGTACAACCAGATTCAGATTAAAATTCGTCTGTATCTGAATTTGGGGATTCCAGCGACGAGTACAAGATACCATGTCGTTGACAATGCACTCCTCGACTCCTGTCTATTCCTTCATTCTTGATATTAACCAGAATAATTTGATTTCCTTCTTGCTTTCTCTTCATCATTTCACTTTCAATCCTTTATCTTTAGTTCACAGCACTAATTCTCCAGCCCGAGTTCATTATAGATATCAGAGAGCGCATCGGAAGCGTCGTGTGCCCGTAATATTTAGGCTTTGGGACTGGAAATATTGTTCTCCCTCCTGAATTGAAATTTCGAGGACGAAATTTTTTGTAAGGTGGGGAGAAATGTAACCCCCTGATCCCTGATGTACGTATCACAGTATCAGTACTCGATACAACGTATAAAATTGATTTGACTTTTCTATTAGCCTGATTGAGCCGATTTTAGTTTCAGATATTATTTTTCAATATTTTAGATTTTTCAGAATTTTCTGGAATTTTTCCGGATTATTTTGGAAAATCTCCGTAGTCGGTGTCGACCGATACCGAGAATCAGCTCTACGATTTTTAATTCACAAATGGAGTTATATTTTGAGAATATGCTTTCATTTTATGTCTAAGAATCACATTAGCTATGTTTTGATATTTTTGGGGATTTTTCTAAATTTATTAAAAATCGGGTCAAACCGGTGTCGACCAATATCGGCGATACTTTTCAGGATTTTTAAGTTGCAAACCAGATTGAATTTCTTTAAACCGTTTTCATATGATGTCTCAGGATAATAATCTATATTTTTTGTAATTTTTGGTAACCGTTCGGGACTAGTCGAATTCTGGACTAAATTAAATAATATTAATTTAATTAATTAAATCTTTTCTTTTTTCTTTTCTTTTTCTTTCCCCTTCTTCCCTTCTCTGGAGATTTCCCACCGCCTCTTCACCACCATTCCCCTCTCTTCCTCTTTAAAAACTCTCTCTCTCTCTCAATTCTCTCCCTCTCTCTATCTCTCTCTTTCTTCTCTCTCTAACTCACGGTCTCTCTCTCTCCCCCTCACTCTCTTTTAACCAGCGACCGAAGGCACGACCCGCGGCCGGAGGCCGGCGCATCTCCGGCAGCCTTGCCGGTGACCAGCGCCCCTAAGTCAGGCGCAGCCGCCTCCTCCTCCTCTTCTTTTCCTCTTCTTTTTCTTTTCTTTTATTCTTCTCTTCTTCTTCTTCTTCTTCTTCCCCTGTTCTTCTTCTTCTTTTCTTTCTTTTCTTTCCAGTGAGTCTCCTTTCTCACTCTCTCTCTCTCCACTCCTTTCTCTCTCTCTCTCTCTTTCCCCCCACTCTGTGCGTGGCCCCAGACCGCCGCCGGCGGCTTGAGCGCCGTCGCCGGCCTGGGCAACCGCCGGCGAGGCGGCCAGGTTGGGCATGGCCGCTGCCCTGCTGCCCCCTGCCCCTTCTCTCTCTCTTTCCCCCATCTCTGTGTGACCACCCCCGGTGGCTAGACCCGCCGGCGGCGGGTCTCGCTGGTCGCCAGCCAGCTAAGCTGGCCGGCCAGCCTGCAGAGGAGCGGCAGCGGCTACTGCTGCCGCTGCTGCTGTGTGTTGTTGGGTTTGGGTGTGAACCCGAACCCAATAGCCCTATTGGGTTGGTACCCATTAACCCTAACTACCCAATAACCATTTAACTTAAGTTATGGGTTTGGGTATTGGATCCAAACCCGACCCGTTAAGAGCCCAAACCCGCCTCCAAAACCCAATAAAGGTAATATTACAGAAACTCCCCTGATAATTTATATTATTTGCAATTGATATATTTTTATTTCATATTTAACCCATTTTTATTACTTTTAGCGTTTGGGCGATATCTAGACCATCCGTATTCCGATTTGGACGATCCTGGAACCGTTGCGATCGTGGGAAAGAGAGCTACCTTCCTATGGCTAGTTTGTGAGTGTTTTCTTTTAATAAATATAATTTTATTCATGTTTAATAAATTGAGTGATTGTTTTAGTTAATAAATCGTGATTATGGGTAAATCACTAGAATGTTAATAAAGAACGTAATTATAGAGAAGTCATATTTTGTAATGCATAATAGTGTAGTAAACATAACCAATAAAATGATATTTTCATCTACTTCATGATTTCATATAACATATTTCATATAACATATAGGTGATAGAGGATCATCTTAAAATGGTTAGATTACTACATGAGCACTGATAAGCGCATACTCCATTATACCAGATATTGTCACTAGTATACTGTCACCCTTACCGACCCACCGATACAATGAACACTGTATTACATGTAAATATCTGTTACACTATACCGTTATTTCACGTTGTTTCACCATTACATAGATATTAAGATTCACGACACTATTACTACATGATTATGAACTATTGATACACTGATACGCTAGTACACTGGATACCGTCCTATGCACAGTTACTTCATGTTCTTACATCACTGTTATATAGATCACCGGTGTACATGCATTGATTGTCTATGTCTTCCTTTTACATGGATCATGAATTCTATTATTACTCATGAAATTCTTGCATTCTCGTTATATTGACCATTGTTTCTGTCACATGGATTATTGTTACATGAGTAGTTCGTCTTGTATTCTCGTTACATGATTATTTCCGTTCTGATATTGATATTCCTGTTACTGGATACATGAGCTGTTGAAATGCGATGTGTGGAATCCCACATCTATTGTTCCCGTTTCTCGTTATCTTGTTCTATGCTATCAACAGAGCTCAGGTCCTGTTATCATGTTACATGTATCATGCACTGTATTTGTTCTTGCTACACTGTGTACTTTAAATATCATAAATATAACTTAGGGATGGGGGAGACTTGACGGTTGATTAGATCTTTCGGGTGGGTGTACTTGATCCATATTGTTAGTCCCACTGCAGGGGATGGTAGTGCTGCCTACCAATTGTATAGCTCTATGAGCTCCCGTTACTTGATTCGTGCTCCCCTCTTAGCGGAGGGCCCTGGTCTCAGCAGCCAGGGGTCTGTTTAAGGCCGTGATCTCGGGTATGCACGGGATACACCTACTCGATAAGAGCTCCTCGACCATTTGGTTTTCAATTAACATAATAAAATAGTATACACAATAGTGACGTCGGGAACACTTGTTATTTGGTCACTCTCTCGTTTGGATAATGGTACTTGTATACCATGTCCGGATGGGTTCGACTGGAGTGCGGGCTCCAGTATGAACTGCCAGTGGTATGGGACACTGGAAGAGATTGATTAAAATACCAGGTGGTACTGATTGTTATTATTGTATAAATAACATGACTTGCCTGATACATGTATACTATTGTGTAGTTGTACTTGTTACTATTCCTGATATTTTATCCACTATCATGTTACCTGTAGCCTTGCTACATTACCAGATACTTGATACACTTCATGTGGTGATACACTCTTCATGTACACGTATACCTTGCATTGCATGCCTTTAGTTCCTGTATATCCTATAGACACTATTCCCGTATACTCACATCGCTATAGAATGGTTGCATACTTCATCACAACCAGGAGACTACTGTAGACATGACCCAATGATAACAGGCTAATTGGTGATGGTATTAAAATATGACATTGTTATATTTCTACTGATTATGAAATTTCTATTATATGATATCACTATTACATAAACATGTATTATATATTATTATCGTGTTTGTATTACTATAGTACATATTACTACCTCCTTCATTTTACCACTCACTAGGTCGCTTTCTGACGACCCTGGGTTTGCGTGCCCAGGTTGGAGATTCGAGATATCATACTGTCAGATATGTCAATTGGATTCACATAGGGGACTTATCACCCATACGATTCATAGGTATCTTGATTCTTTTGTCTTATTTCCTTATTTGTCCATGTTTCTTTATCTATCATGCTCATTGATCTTTTCTGCAGGTATTCTTTTACTTATTTAATACTGGAACTCTTGTGTATATGGAGGTTATTTCCTGTACTGAGGCTTAAAGTACGCGCGAGGGTGTTTTCATCCTGCGTATGTGCGTCGCCATAACGTCTCTGTATCCTTGGGATCGAGGCGTTACATTAATTGGTATCTAAATAAGTTTATACATTGATTTCAATTGGTATTTATTTGATATCAATATAACTTCATGTTTCACCTTCAATTGGTATCAAAAATCTACTATTGATATCTTAAATTTTTTTGGTACCAACATTTGTTTTTCTTCATGTTTCACCTTCAATTGGTATCAAAAATCTACTATTAGTATCTTAAAATTTTTTTTAGTACCAACATTTGTTTTTGTCAACTATAATTTGATTTCATTGGTATCAAAATTTGTTTTATTAATTTAAGAAATTTTAAAATTTTATTTTGTTGACTTAAGAAATTTCAAAATTTTGTTTTAAGTATTATCAAAAATTTTGTTTTAAAATTTGTTGATATATATTGCCTATATGCAAGGGGAGCTTAACATCTCTTTTATATATAGATTCATGTTGAGCGTATCTCACATAGAGGAGCTTGACCTCTCTTCTTTACGTGATACACGTGTATAGGGGGAGCTTAACATCTCCACTTATATATTGTATATTATGTTTTATGTGGGTTAGGGTCTAGTCATCCCTTCTCCATACAATGCATGTATGTATGGGGAGCTAACTTTACGTCTCTCCTCATTATGAATGTATATCGCATATACATCTTTATTGTTTGATGGTTCTCATTCCTTTGTTGATGAATTGACAAAAAGGGGAGAAGAATTTAGTGAGTTTTATATGCATGCTTAATATTTGGTATTTATGCATATATATTTGTGTTTAGTTTATGCATTTCATTGAATATCTAATTGTTTATTGCTATGTATGAATTAAGGGGGAGATTCTATGAAGCTTAACTTTAATCCATGCATATATAACTCCATGAGATTTGTCATCATCAAAAAGGGGGAGATTGTTGTCCTAAAGGCCCATCACTCTAATTTTGATGATGATTAACTCATGTAGTTATAGTACTAATGATCTTGTGTTTATATAGTTTCAGATATTTGATCAAGATCTTAGTCGGTGTTTACTTCAACAAAAGAATGAAGTCAAGTTTTGAAACTAGCACATGTTGATTCAAGAGCTCGCGCATCAATATCGCATCAAGTACTCAAGAGGAGTCTAACTCGTTGGATCAAGATTTGGACCAAGCCAAGATGGAGAAGATGATTTTCAAGAAGACTTGTGTCATGTTTGTAAGTGTTAAGATTTGTTTTTAGATAAAATATAAATGATAGATTAGTTGTGGATTTCTCAAGCTCATATACACACACACACAAAATTTATATATGTTTTTATAAAATAGTTTCAGTTTTAGAAAATACCGTTTTGGTTTTGAGTTTCAAAGTATACATCCTTATGGTTCATGATTAGATTTCATCAAAATAAGTTTATATGGTTTATATATGTTTTAGGTTTCATCCATGCACATTGTTGGTTCAAATATTTAGAAAAATTATTTGGTGATTATATCTCATATGTTTAAGTTTTGTATTTATCAAAACTTATTTCATAGCTTATTATCAAAAACATAGATATTTCATCTCATATGTGTATTGGATCATATCTATACACACTAAGCTTCAAAAGTGTTTAAAATATCTTGTTTTTATATTTGGAGAAGTTTTGAAAAAATCATTTTTCAAATTAAAAATTGATTTTGAAAAAATACAGTTTTTGTTTAAGGTAAAATTTTTATATTACAAAAAGGGTTCAAAATGTTTATAATATGTATTGATTTTTATCTCACATATTTGCACTTCAAAGTATATTAATGAACTTATTTTTATAGATTTTATGTGATTTTATGGGATTTTATTGAAGTTAAAAAGACCAAGTTTTTAATCTTAAGATTTGTTACCTGGCCTTCTGCCGGTCGACCGAGACAGAAGTCGGTCGACCGGGCGGTCGACAAATGTGCACAGATACGTGCACGGCCTATTGGCTTGTGGGCCAGTCGACCAACAGGTCTATCCCAGAGCACGGTCGACCGGGCGGTCGACCGGCAGGCCCCAATGGTCAAAAATATGACCGTTGGCTGGTCGACCGGCCGGTCGGCCGATAGGTCATTTTGACCTGCAGTTTGACCCCAACAGCTAGTTTTTGGGAGTCTATATAAGGGGGTTATTTTGGGCTGTTTTTAACAAGATTTTTAGTGGGTTTCAAAGCCAGTTTTTCCCATCTCTTTTAGAGGTTTTCTCCACTTGTTTTAGGGCTAATATTTTCATATCAAAAAGAGAGTTTTCAAGAGTGCTTTCAAAAGAGATTTCTTGAACTTTTCAACACAACTCTATGTTGTTTTTCTCACACCAAATTGAGCTTTCCATTACTATATTAATCCTCTAGGGATCTTTATTGTAAGAGTTGTTTTTGTGATCAAAAGAAGTGATCACAGGTTTACATCCTTATATTGTGAGGAGTTGTAGAGGTTGTGACCTCAGTGAAGAGTATTTTGTGGTGATCAAGTGAAGTGATCACCAAGTGTTTTGTCGTGTGGTTGGAGGAGTTGTAAGAGGTGCTGCCTCAGCAAGCTAGTGTGCTTGCGTGTATTGTCTTCAGACCAAAAAATTTTGTATGTCAGGCTACTTCGGTCGACCGTCCGGTCGATCGGACCTATGCCAGGTCAACTCGGTCGACCGGTGGTGCCCAAAAATAGTTTTAAAAAATAAGATTTTAGGGCTTTTGAAAAATTAGTTTTACTTGTATATTTTAACACATAAAAAGGGAAATGACATCAAAAATTTTATAGGCATGAAAACACATGAAAATGATATAAAAACATTTTTATTTTTATTTTATTATTATTATGTTAACAAGATATTGAAGTTGAATACCCTTGACGGGTACTGAACTTCTCCTCGTCATTCCTCTAGATAAGAGTTGAGGCGCAATTGCTATCTTGATTTATAACTTAAATATGGTTTAAATACAATACCCAATTATAAAATAGACAAAATATATATACACTTATATCCAAAGATATCTATCTACCATGTGAGCAAGAAAAAATACTCTACACATGGGCAAACAAATCATGAGCTAGTAAAGAACAAAAGCAATGATAAAGAACTAGCTCAAATATAGACAAGATACAAAAATAAGAATAGGCATGTATACACAACTAAATCACAATTCCACAAAAAGAAACTAGCTAATCTTATGCATGTATAGATCTAATTAGAAGTGAAATTTTCAAGTGGAGAAGTTACCAATCTCCAAAATAGGTGCCTCTTGATAGCAATGCAATGTGACGGTTGATTCTTGAGCTTCGATGCATCCACCACCAAGTCACCATCTCCCTCTATGTCTTGAAGGAGGACGATACATCTACATCAATTTAGTTTGGTATATTCTTTGGTATCCAAATCTTTTTGGGTCCTATAGGATTAGTACTTTCTCGAACCCAAATATTTTTATTTAACATATTTAACTTAGAATAACAAAATTTTGCTAAATGGCCTTTGTAGCTGCAATGTACACATGTGTACACTTTGCCATACATGAAAGCATGCTGATGTTGATGTGTGTGTGTGCATGTTTTTCATGGTGTATGTTAGATTAATGAGATGTATGTTTTCTTTGAGTTTTTCTCTTTGGAAACATAGATGCAAATTTGTTCATGTCATAAGTACACTTTTTCAATGTGGTATCCAAAACTTTAATACGCTTTTGCATATCCAAAATTCATTTTGTTAAAAGTAATATTAGGGCTTTTACCCTTACAAACAAGTTTGTATTTATCAAAATCTTTTTTCATTTTCTCAAAAGAAATGGATAAGTCATTTTTCTCTTTAAAAATAATTTCTAGCTTATTCTTTAGAAAATCATTTTCCTTTTTCAATTTTTTGTTTTGTGAAAGAGAAATTTCATACCTATTTTGTAATTCGTTAAAAATTGTGCAAGTTCATCCATAGTTAAATCATTATCTTCTAAAGAGGTTTCGAGATTTACCATGAATGCTTCTTATCTGTTTGCTATGAAGTAAACATGTGTGGCATCAATCTCCTCTTTAGAGCCCGTCTCCGAATCATCCCAAGTGGCTACCATCGCCTTCTTCTTCTTATGCATGTTCTTGGAGGTAGTGGCTTGAAGTGAGAGGCAATCCTCAATTAGATGACCCGTCTTCTTGCAATGAAAGTAAGGACCCGTCTCCTCCTTTTTCTTTTCAAATCTTGATGTCTTCCTCTTCAGAAATTGCTTTGTCTTCCCTTCTTATAAAATATTTCGCGCACTTTCCTAATAAGTATGGTAGACTCCTCATCACCATCTTCTGACGATTCTTCTTCATCAAGAGATGATAGAGTAGCCTTGAAAGCTATCGCTGTTTTCTTTAGAGTCTCCCTTTTCTTCTCTTACCTTCATTTTCATCTCATGGGTTTTGAGATTTCTAATGAAGCCAGAGAAGTCTATCTTCTCTCTATTGTTGAGCTCCTTAAGGGTTATTACCTTAACTTTCCAAGCTTTAAGAAGAGCTCTTATGACCTTCCGGATCTTTTGGTCATTGTCAATGGTGTCACCTAAAGAAGATAAACCATTAGTGATCTTGGTGAACCGAGTGAGCATCTCATCTATACTTTCATTTTTAAGCATATAAAAATTCTCATATTGAGAATGGAGCAAGTCCACTTTAGATCATTTGACTTGTGATGTCCCCTCATGAGTAATAATAAAATAATTTCAAACCTCATAAGCGAATTTGCAATTTTTTACGCGAGAAAGATCATCATCATTTAATTCTTGTGTGAGTGCATATTGGGATTTAGCATTGGCCTCATAGTCTTTAGCGGTTGCTTCGGACCACATATCCTCATCACCATGAGGTTTAATGAATTCTTTGGCAATGGCCTTGGCAATTCTAACTCCTAGGGACTTAAGGAATATGTTAATTTTGACCTCCCAAATGAGAAAGTTAAACTCATCAAATTTGGGTGGGGATTTGTGCTAGAGAAATTGTGTGATGCCATGAAAACAAGTATAAGTGCACAAATAAATAACAAATGCAACAAATGAATATAACCAAATGAAAAGATCTCCCTAAGGTGGTTAAACTATAACTAGGTTTAGGCTGTGATACTAATTGTAAATCACCTAGAGGGGGTGAATAGGTGATGCTAAATGGCAAATAATACGGAATTAAAAATTTACTTTCTAGCAAGCTAGCAAATATCAAGGGAAGGTTTGGTGGAGATGACCACCATGTTTTGGAGACAAGAAAAGTTGCCTTCTAGGTTTTGGTAACGATCCCTAACTCCTATTTATTGTTTACATGCTTTTCATATTCATTGTTTATAGCATGTTTCATTGTTTAGTGATTAGTATGAAAATGCCATGATTATTAAATCCTTGACATACATGTTTAGCATTTTGAGACACCCATGTTTAATATGGACCATTATTTAGTGTTCTCACCCATGTTTAGCTATCATGTTTATCATAGGTTTAATAACATGTGAATTTACATAATAATCATGTTTAAAATTTATCATGATGATTTTATCTTGTTTTTGATGCTACATGTTTTGAATATATGTTTAGATGTTAGTTTTCATTAAGACTAGTTATATACTTGTGCATATAGTGGGCCACAAATAAATCTATATATGTTTGGGCTTGATTGCTTATTTGAACCCATTAGATGTGCTAGTATAGTCTAGTTTTGATGATCTATACATTTTAAACTTGTATTCCTATTTTTGGTTTTATTTTATGTGTATGAGTTTTTCATTTCATGTATATGTCTATTTTGCCAAACTTTAAGATATACATGTATACCCTTTGAGTCATTTGCCTTTCATGAAATCTATACATATGGACTCAATTGTGTTTAGGGATATGTATGTATACTTCTTGTTTGACAAAACATACATATGCCTTGATATGAAAATTTGTTTTAATGAAAAATTTAGCTTTTTATGTTCTCATGTGTTTTTGTTTAACTTCATGTATATGTCCATTTATCCAAATTATTATTATACATATACATCCTTTTGAGCCACGTGCCTTCATGCATATATCTTTGTAGACTCGTTGTGTTTGGATATGTATGTATACTTTAATTTGTATAGGACATACATATACCTTGAAGATTAAATAAGTTTTAATGATTTTCATGTTTTCTTGTTTCAAGGAATTTTGAGTTTAATTGGAAATTTCATAATGCCATGTCACACATTACTTGTACACTCACCATTTTTAAAATATTTCTCATGAGTATATTTTCATGAGCATGTATGGACTTTATTGAATATTGAGTATTTTAAGTGCTATGTGATTTACATGTGTTTTATGAAAAAAAATTTGTTTTTATTCCTTGCCTGAAGGATTTCGTACTAGTTTACAAATTTTTCTTATAACTAGTTGCGATATTCTTCATTTTGGTAGAGATTTTCAAACAAGCTTATTTTTCAAATCTATTTTTGAAAACCCCTACCCTTTATGGGAGGATGGATGGTAGATCTTGTTCATGAATGCTTTAAAGTGAAAATCATTTAAAACTTGAACCATGATTGGGAGGTATTGTAATATGATGTATATACTTGAACTTATTGTTATGTCAATTGGTATCATTGAACTCTTTCAATTGGTATCATTTTGATCTTTTTGTATACTCATATGTTTATTGTGTATGTATACTTTTTAATTAGTATCATCTATTGGTGATTGGTACTCATTCTATTTCATACACATATACTTGTTTTATTTGTGCTACTATATTTTTATATCTTAAGCACAAATCTTGTTTATGCTAGAGCTTGAGCTTCAACTTTATTTCAATTAATTTAGTTTCCAATTGGTATCTTATTACAATCCTACGCATAGTTTTGTTGGTATTTCATAAAGGGGGAGAAAATTCGATTTTAATATTTCAATTGGTATTTGTATTTCCACTCCCTTGCTTTATGATAGAAAATAATAATGGTTAATTTCAATTGATATCAAGATGTTTATTTGAAAATTTTAAATTGGTATCTCAAAAAAAAATTTTAAAAAAATTATTATACAAAAGTTTTTATTTATATTGACTATATGCAAGGAGAGCTTAACATCTCTTCTACATATAGATTCATGATGAGTGTATCTTATATTGAAGAGCTTAACATCTCTTTTTTATGTGGTACACGTGTGTAGGGGGAGCTTCACATCTCCTCTTATGCATTACATAATGTGTGTTATGTGAATTAGAGCTTAACATCCCTCTTTCATGTAATGCATATGTGTAGGGAAGCTAACTTAGCGTCTTCCTCTTCATGAATGTATATAGCATATAACATTTATTGATTTTTGTTTATTTTCTAGTGGTATCAAGATGCTTCATTGACATATTTTAAATTGATATCCTAATTGAAAGTCACCCCTTATTGACCTTGTTTTTTGTTTTTAGACAAAAAGGGGGAGAACATTGTTTTATTGTTTTGATTGATAAAAAGGGGGAGAAAGATTTTTACCCCTCATTTATTGTTTTGATTGTTTACCCCTTTGTTGATGATTGACAAAAAGGGGAGAATAATTTCATGTTTATATATGCATACTTATGTTTTTGCATATATTAAGTTTTATTGGTATCTAGAGCATCTAGTGTTTTTGTTAATGTTTTATTAATTTAATTGGTATCTAGAGCTTCTAAAATATGTTTATGTGTTTTATGCATGTTGATGCATACATTTTTGTGTACATTCATTGCATATCTTTTGTTTATTTGTTTATGCATGAGTTAAGGGGGAGCTTCTTTGAAGCTTAACTTTAATCTATGCATATATAACTCCATGAGTTTTGTCATCATCAAAAAGGGGGAGATTGTTGGCCCAAAGGCCTTCCACCCTAGTTTTGATGATGATTAACTCATGTAGTTATGTTTACTAATAATCTTGTGTTGTTTAAGTTTCAGATTCATTAACCAAGATATTAGTTGATGATTAGGTTCAACAAGGTGTTTAGAAGCTTTTCATGGTGATTCCAGGGCCAAAGCTTCAAGATCACACATTGCCTAGCCCATGGATGGAGTTTTGGAGCAAGTCTACTTGAAGATGAAGATCATCAAGAAGACTTAGGTATCCATAGTTTAGATAGTGTGTTTTAGATCCATTTGTAAAGCTTAGTATAGTTGATATGCTCAAGTGCACAAACACACACGATTTATGTTTTGGATTTGGTTTTCCTGAATAGTAGATCAAAACAAGTTTAATTTGTTTATGTGTATAGTAGATGGTTTCTATTTATACATGCATGCTTACACTTCCTATACAAACTTATTTTGACTATCTTATTCATGTATTGAAAAATCAAGTTTGATAAAATATAAGTTTTGTTTTTGATAAAATTTGCAAGACTCAAAAATGAATTGATATGATTGATATATGTCTTGAAATTTTTATTACTTGTTTGTGTTTCAATATAAAATGTTAAAACAAGTTTTGTGGATTTTTAGAAGACTTAAAAGATTTTTAGAAAAATATTTTACACTGTTTTTCTGACCCAGATTTCTGTTCCAGGCTTCAATCAGTCGACTAGTCAAACTGACCTAGTCGACTTGGGTGAAGTCGGTCGACCGGGTCGGTCGACCGATGTGCACAGATCTGTGCACGTTTGGAGACACTGGGACAGTCGACCGTCCGGGTCGACCGGGTCTGAGAGCAGTGCTCTCTGTTTGTTTGGGTCGACCGGGCCGGTCGACCGTAGTTGCCCAACGGTCACAATTCTGACCGTTGGCGGTCGACCGGGCCGGTCGACCGTCAGCCTGTCAGGCTGCCACATCAGCCTAACGGCTAGTTTTCTGATGGAGGTATAAATACCCCATCTCTTGGGCTGTTTTGATAAGACTTTTGACAAGAAAAATTTTAGAGTTTGTTTAGTGTTTAAACAAGTTTTCAAAAGAGTTTTTGAGCTAAAAAGATTTCATCTTTCTTGTTTTGGGTTTTTGAAAAATCAAAGAAAACTAGGGTTTTGGGAGATTGTATTGATTTTCATTTTCTATCATTTACAAGAGATTTCCCTAGTAGTTTTTCTTTGTTGCTTGTTTCTAAAAACACCTTGTTTTCACACTTGAGCTATCACCTATCCTAATCTATTAGGATCTTGTTTTGTGGAAAAGAGAAAAGAAAAGAGAGATTGAGTTTGTGGTCTTTGGAACCACTTGTTGTAAACACCCTTGTTCTTTGTGTATCCCTCTTTGGTAGAGGTGCTCGGGTGATTGGTTTGCTCCCTCTAGTGAGAGGTGGAGTTTGGTTTGTAAACCCTCTTCGGTAGAGGTGTTGTGGTTGTTTGGCTACGGGCCTACCCCTCGATTGTGAGGTGGTGTTTGAGAGAGGAGTTCGGTACTCCTTGTGTTGTAACAAATCCTTCTCGGTGAAGGCTCCCTCGGTGGGAGTCCTCGGTGGACGTTATAGTGGATTGGAAATCCTACACGGTGGTGTAGGCGGGGATGTAGAGCAAGGTGCTCGAACCTCGAAACATATCTTGGCCTTTGCGTTTGATCCACTTGTCTCTCAACTCTCTCTCATTTAATTGTGCAAAGCATCATTCATATCATCATTTCATATTTGCTTGTGTTGAGCATAATTCATATTGCCATATCATTCATATTGCTTGTGTATTGCCTTGCATCTTTCATATTGCTCATCCTTATATACTTGGCTTGATTGTGTGTGTGCCTCACTTATACTTAACCACAAGAGCTTCACATAGCACCTCAACCATTCAAGGGGAATCAAGAGGAGTTAGTCCAAAGCCCTTCACGGGGATTCGGATACACTTGTGTGTTGTATTAAGTGTGATTGCAAAATTTGCATTAGCTTCCGCATTTAGCGCACTTAGTTCACTAGATTAGCACTTACACCTATTCACTCCCCCTCTAGGTGTTTTTCAATTGGTATCAGAGCTAGTGCTCCTGATACTTAGGCTTAATATCCTAAGAGTGAGATCCATTTGTTTGCTAATCTATTGTTTGCATTTACTTGTTTGCACACATATAGTTTACCATGGACTTCATGACCCCACCTAGCTTTGACCCTTCTAACATTGTTGTTTGGAAGACTAGGATGGCCATTTACCTTCAAACCCTAGGTTACAAGGTTCACCTTGCCATTACCAAGAAATCCTTTCTTAGTGATAGCAAGCATATAGGGGCCAATGCACAAGCCCTTGAGGCCATTAGAAGCACATTGCCTAAAGATTATCTTATGAGTGTTTCTAACATTGATTCCGTCTTTGCAGTGTGGAATATCTTGACAACCACCACCACCTCCAAACTTCAATTGCAAATCCAACAAGAAGAGGAAACTAGTGGAGAATCCGAGCCACAACAATGCTATACGATCCAAGGGAATGACTCCCTTGAAGTACATTCGGAATCTCAACTAGATAGTAATGATTGTGCTAGTTCTTCAAATGATTATGTTGATCCCCATGCTTTGAATGAAGAACTATCTATTATTTGTGAAAAACTAATAGAAAAATACAACCTTTTGAAAAAGAAGACTTGTGTTTTAAATAAAGAAAATGAAAAATTGTCTTCTAAACTTAACAATGTTTTGCAAGAGAAGGTTGAGGTCTATAATGAAAGGGATTCATTGAGATCTCAATTAGAACTTGCACTTAAAGAAAACGAGTTTTTAAAATCTAAAAATGATTGCCATGTTATTTTGAAGAAAAATGAAATATTGTCTTCAAAAGTTGATTTTGTTTTAAAGGAGAATGTTGCTTTGAAAAATAAGATTATTTCTATTTCAAATGATTTAGAAGTTTGTTTAGATAAAAATATTATTTTGCAAAATAAGATTGATACTCATGTTTGCCATGCTAGGGTAGTATCACACACTTCACACATTGCATGCTCCACTTCTTCTTCTAAGATTAATGATGATATTTGTTTGCTTAAGAAGAAGGTTGATTATTTGGGCTCCACTATGAGCCAATGTGCCATGAATCACTCACGTTTGGAAACTTTGTTTCGAAAGAAACAAGTTCCATCCTTTATGCATGCACACCCTCCATGGCATACACATGCTCCACACGGACACACCCATCACATGTATGCTCATGTGTACACTTGTACACATTGTGAACGTAAGGGCCACCTTGCTAAATTTTGCTTTGATAGATTACATGTTTCAAATCTAGCAAAGAATTTTGTTTGGGTTAAAGAAGAGACTAGCCCCATGGACCCAATAAGATATGGGTACCAAAGACCACCCCTCCTTTGTTTAATGTAGGTGTGGGCTCTCGCATCACGTGAGAGTTGCCGTACCTTGGAGTGGATGCGTTCCGAGCTTCATGGAAATCATATGGATGCATCACTTTCAAGGGAAGGTTTGGTGGAGATGACCACCATGTTTTGGAGACAAGGAAAGTTGCCTTCTAGGTTTTGGTAACGATCCCTAACTCCTATTATTGTTTACATGCTTTTCATATTCATTGTTTATAGCATGTTTCATTGTTTAGTGATTAGCATGAAAATGCCATGATTATTAAATCCTTGACATACATGTTTAACATTTTGAGACACCCATGTTTAATATGGACCATTATTTAGTGTTCTCACCCATGTTTAGCTATCATGTTTATCATAGGTTTAATAACATGTGAATTTACATAATAATCATGTTTAAAATTTATCATGATGATTTTATCTTGTTTTTGATGCTACATGTTTTGAATATATGTTTAGATGTTAGTTTCATTAAGACTAGTTATATACTTGTGCATATAGTGGGCCATGATTGAGGCAAAACCTACACAAAAAATACGAGATTATAGAATTTAAGAAAGGAGATGTGCAAGTGCTCAATTCTTCCGCTATAGCAAGTGGCTAATGCGGGTCGTGATCCACAAGGAGGGTTTGCGATGGAAGCTTTTACAGTTTTATTGAAATCGTTATAAAAATCAAACGAGAGTTCTTCTCTGTTTTAAAGTTATAAAAATGAAAAAGAAAGTTATAGTTAAAGTTAGAAGAAAGCGAGAGGTGAGAAGGTGGAGAAATCAGAAAACGGCGAAAGAAAGCGACAAGGAAGTGAAAAGGATGATTTAGAAGAGGTATTGTGTTTGTGATTTAATTTACAGAAATAAAAGAAAAGAAATAAAAACAATTGCTTACCTTCTCTTCGTCAAAAGCTTACCTTGAGTCTGCAGCGACGATTTTAACCTTGAAGTGGAGGCATTCAGCGCATAGCCCATAAGATTTGAGTGTTGGTCTTCATCCACATTACATCATCAAGACTACTTCAAGAATGAAATGATACAGAGAGAGACTCTACTCCATCGTCATGAGCTATCGATGGCACTCGCAATGGCAAGGCTCTTTCGATGCTTCTAGACTCACTTGGAAGATAGTTGTACCAAAAAGAAAGGTAAAATAGAAAAGAAGAAGAAGAAGAAGACTGAAAAGAAGTACATATAAAAAGAACTTTGATTCGATTTCATTACAATCAAAGAAAAGAAACAAGTCTTACACCGGTGTCACTCCAGCTCAAGCTTCAGTCTTGTTCTTCGATGAAAGTCGATCTCCTCTGAATTACATAAATGAAAACTAAAATTACATAAAAAGAAAGACTAAAAACCTAAACTAAGAAATGAAAACTAAGCTAAATCCTATCTCTGCATTGGCCTCCCTTTTGCCTTTGAGTGCAGGTATTTATAGGAGAAAATGGAGAGGGTAGAGGAGTATGAAGATAAGTAAATTTGGCAATTTTTGAACTGCCCTTATCTTCAAGCTTGATTTGAGGTGGATATTCAGTTCTGATCTGTAGTTTGTTAGTCTGTTGATTGCTGAATATCACTTATCAAATGATAGAATTAAAAATAATGATCAACATAAAAGTTGTAGCTCTGTCAGTCTGCTTTCTGGATCATCTTGAATCATCAGAATTGAGATTCTGTAGCAAAAGTTATGATTCGAATACTAAAATGTATCCAGTAAGAATCTGAATCAAACTTGCTTGATCTTTGCTTTAACCGATCGATTCTGAGAGGATTCTTCTCAACCAGTTTTCAACCTCTTGATTTTGCCCTGATTCAGTGTGTGTGAATTAATTCTGATTTAATTCAGAATTTTGGTGGGCTTTGGGCTTATTTCTCTTCATCTCCTTGAAGAATGGGCCTGCAAATAAAATTAGCATTTAATTAGGACAATGCAGGCTTTTATTCTAAAATAAGTATGGAAATATGATATTTAATATGCAACATTAGCGACTAATCACACCCCCATACCTATCTTTTGCTCGTCCTCGAGCAAAACAACTAAACTATACTAAGGATTATTAGACCACTTTCACAGGTCACGCCATTGCACTGAGCATGTGCAACAAGCCGTTAAACCTCTAGGTTTCCCCTAGAGGACGAGTTTTGTCTCGTGAGGGTTTTCAGCAGATTACACCCACAAAATCCATAAAGAAAGGGAAATAAAGAGTTAGTATTTTCGAAAAGCATTTTGAAAGAGAAAAATATTTGAAATATAATTGTAAGATCTAAGCAATCTATAAGTTATAGGAAAACTAAATTTTTCATTCCTAAACTTAGTCTCTACTCAAAAATTTATTATCAATCAAAGTAAGGAGTCAAATTGTACTTCTCATCTAGTCTATTACTTTACCCTAAGTCATATGCACCTTGTGACTGTGAAAATTTTGACTAAGGGTTCATTAACGCCAACTCTTATGCCTTATTTATTTATATATATATATATATATATTTTTATTTTTGGTGGTATTATTCCTTAGTTTAGGCTTTCTAATCTGCCCATGTAACGAGCCTTTAATCGATGACTCCCAAACCAGACGGTCTTAGGGCACCAGGTGAGAAGACACCCCTAGGACTTAAGGACTCGAGCAAACAAGGCCACAAAACTAAGGACTTTATTATATGAATCCCTTTTAGGCGTGAATACTTATGCTTTATTAGGCACAAATACCCAGCTTAATCAGAGGATCTAATCATCTTTCGCATAAATACTAAGGCTTGCTTAGGCCAAAGCACCTAGCTAATCAATAATTAGATTTATTCATCATTTTTTTTCGAACTTATCTAATTATCTTTCGCATAAATACTAAGGCTTGCTTAGGCCAAAGCACCTAGCTAATCAATAATTAGATTTGTTTATTTTTTTTCTCTTTTTTTTTATAAGGCATAAGAATCTTTGTTTTTGAACCCTAAGTGTGTAAGTGTATGAAGTGTGCATATTTCATCAAGGTAAAGATCAAGACCAAATTACTTTGACAAATTATCTTCCTAACTCTAAAAATCAAACAAATAATCTTACTTTGACCACGTATAAGAAATCCTAATTTGGATTTTCCTATTCCTTAAAATTAACTTAATTTCTTACAAAAATAAGTCAAAATATTGTTTCTATTTTTTCAAAAAGTTTTTAAAAGTAAAGAAAAGTGTTAAATTTTTTTTTTATTTTAAAGAAAAAGAAAAGTTATGTTAGACCCTCCCCCACGCCTATCTCATGCATTGTCCTCAATGTATGAATTTATGCATAGATGCATGAAAAAGAAGAAAGGGAAGGAAAAGGTTACCTTAAGGTGGTGGTTCCGGTGGTGGTCTGATTGGTCCACGAAACGCGGCCCAATCAACTTTTCTTGGGTCTCGGAGGAACCCACCAAAACTATCTTTAATATAACCCACTAAAAAGATAACTCCATTAAGAAGTTTTATTAAAAATTTAACCCCATCTAATTTTCAAATTCCATAATTGATTTCGGAGTCAAATTTGTCAACCGCCTCGTCCCAGAATGGAGTATGAAATGATAGAACGGTTGACTTGGACTCAGGAATGACAGGAACTAACACCGACTCAGGAAGGTGACTTAAATCAAGTAAAGGTTCAGGAGTCGAAATAGGTTCAGAAATTGGGTCCAAGTCAAGAAGTTGAAACTCCAGTCCACATGTATTTTCTAACAATGGAATGTGACTTAATGTGGGTGATTTCAGTTTATGAATGATAGGTGGAGGAATCAAAACTGACTCTAGAATATTATTCAAGTTTGGTAACACAACAGGAGTCAAGATTGATTCAGAAAGTTGAACTGGATCACAGATATGAGAATCTAGGTCACATATTTCATTGACTTCAATATCAAAAAATTGAGAACTTGCCAATTTGTCAATAGGATCTTCAAGAGTGTATAATTGGTCAAGTTCAACATGATCCCCAACTTAGTGATTCAATTCAATTTCCTGATTCGATTATGACTCCGGTACCTTCACCTGACTTCGATCTTTTACCGGAGTCAACATTGGATCCTGTACCAATTCATAAAGAAGGCAAAACCTACACAAAAAATACGAGATTATAGAATTTAAGAAAGGAGATGTGCAAGTGCTCAATTCTTCCGCTATAGCAAGTGGCTAATGCGGGTCGTGATCCACAAGGAGGGTTTGCGATGGAAGCTTTTACAGTTTTATTGAAATCGTTATAAAAATCAAACGAGAGTTCTTCTCTGTTTTAAAGTTATAAAAATGAAAAGAAAGTTATAGTTAAAGTTAGAAGAAAGCGAGAGGTGAGAAGGTGGAGAAATCAGAAAACGGCGAAAGAAAGCGACAAGGAAGTGAAAAGGATGATTTAGAAGAGGTATTGTGTTTGTGATTTAATTTACAGAAATAAAAGAAAAGAAATAAAAACAATTGCTTACCTTCTCTTCGTCAAAAGCTTACCTTGAGTCTGCAGCGACGATTTTACCTTGAAGTGGAGGCATTCAGCGCATAGCCCATAAGATTTGAGTGTTGGTCTTCATCCACATTACATCATCAAGACTACTTCAAGAATGAAATGATACAGAGAGAGACTCTACTCCATCGTCATGAGCTATCGATGGCACTCGCAATGGCAAGACTCTTTCGATGCTTCTAGACTCACTTGGAAGATAGTTGTACCAAAAAGAAAGGTAAAATAGAAAAGAAGAAGAAGAAGAAGACTGAAAAGAAGTACATATAAAAAGAACTTTGATTCGATTTCATTACAATCAAAGAAAAGAAACAAGTCTTACACCGGTGTCACTCCAGCTCAAGCTTCAGTCTTGTTCTTCGATGAAAGTCGATCTCCTCTGAATTACATAAATGAAAACTAAAATTACATAAAAAGAAAGACTAAAAACCTAAACTAAGAAATGAAAACTAAGCTAAATCCTATCTCTGCATTGGCCTCCCTTTTGCCTTTGAGTGCAGGTATTTATAGGAGAAAATGGAGAGGGTAAAGGAGTATGAAGATAAGTAAATTTGGCAATTTTTGAACTGCCCTTATCTTCAAGCTTGATTTGAGGTGGATATTCAGTTCTGATCTGTAGTTTGTTAGTCTGTTGATTGCTGAATATCACTTATCAAATGATAGAATTAAAAATAATGATCAACATAAAAGTTGTAGCTCTGTCAGTCTGCTTTCTGGATCATCTTGAATCATCAGAATTGAGATTCTGTAGCAAAAGTTATGATTCGAATACTAAAATGTATCCAGTAAGAATCTGAATCAAACTTGCTTGATCTTTGCTTTAACCGATCGATTCTGAGAGGATTCTTCTCAACCAGTTTTCAACCTCTTGATTTTGCCCTGATTTAGTGTGTGTGAATTAATTCTGATTTAATTCAGAATTTTGGTGGGCTTTGGGCTCATTTCTCTTCATCTCCTTGAAGAATGGGCCTGCAAATAAAATTAGCATTTAATTAGGACAATGCAGGCTTTTATTCTAAAATAAGTATGGAAATATGATATTTAATATGCAACATTAGCGACTAATCAGGCCACAAATAAATCTATATATGTTTGGACTTGATTGCTTATTTGAACCCATTAGATGTGCTAGTATAGTCTAGTTTTGATGATCTATACATTTTAAACTTGTATTCCTATTTTTGGTTTTGTTTTATGCGTATGAGTTTTTCATTTCATGTATATGTCTATTTTGCCAAACTTTAAGATATACATGTATATCCTTTGAGTCATTTGCCTTTCATGCAAATCTATACATATGGACTCAATTGTGCTTAGGGATGTGTATGTATACTTCTTGTTTGACAAAACATACATATGCCTTGATATGAAAATTTGTTTTAATGAAAAATTTAGCTTTTTATGTTCTCATGTGTTTTTGTTTAACTTCATGTATATGTCCATTTTATCCAAATTATTGTTTATACATATACATCCTTTTGAGCCACGTGCCTTCATGCATATATCTTTGTGGACTCGTTGTGTTTGGATATATATGTATACTTTAATTTGTATAGGACATACATATACCTTGAAGATTAAATAAGTTTTAATGATTTTCATGTTTTTTTGTTTCAAGAAATTTTGAGCTTAATTGGAAATTTCATAATGCCATGTCACCCATTACTTGTACACTCACCATTTTTAAAATATTTCTCATGAGTATGTTTTCATGAGCATGTATGGACTTTATTGAATATTGAGTGTTTTAAGTGCTATGTGATTTACATGTGTTTTATGAAAAATAATTTATTTTTATTCCTTGCCTGAAGGATTTCGTACTAGTTTACAAATTTTTCTTATAACTAGTTGCGATATTCTTCATTTTGGTAGAGATTTTCAAACAAGCTTATTTTTCAAATCTATTTTTGAAAACCCCTACCCTTTATGGGAGGATGGATGGGAGATCATGTTCATGAATGTTTTAAAGTGAAAATCATTTAAAACTTGAACCATGATTGGGAGGTATTGTAATATGATGTATACACTTGAACTTATTGTTATGTCAATTGGTATCATTGAACTCCTTCAATTGGTATCATTTTGATCTTTTTGTATACTCATATGTTTATTGTGTATGTATACTTTTCAATTAGTATCATCTATTAGTGATTGGTACTCATTCTATTTCATACACATATACTTATTTTATTTGTGCTACTATATTTCTATATCTTAAGCACAAATCTTGTTTATGCTAGAGTTTGAGCTTCAACTTTATTTCAATTGATTTAGTTTTCAATTGGTATCTTATTACAAGCCTACGCATAGTTTTTGTTGGTATTTCATAAAGGGGGAGAAAATTCGATTTTCATATTTCAATTGGTATTTGTATTTCCACTCCCTTGCTTTATGATAGAAAATAATAATGGTTAATTTCAATTGATATCAAGATGTTTATTTGAAAATTTTAAATTGGTATCTCAAAATTTTTTAAAAAAAAAATTATTATACAAAAGTTTTGATTTATATTGATTATATGCAAGGAGAGCTTAACATCTCTTCTACATATAGATTCATGATGAGTGTATCTTGTATTGAAGAGCTTAACATCTCTTCTTTATGTGGTACACGTGTGTAGGGGGAGCTTCACATCTCCTCTTATGCATTACATAATGTGTGTTATGTGAATTAGGGCTTAACATCCCTCTTTCATGTAATGCATATGTGTAGGGAAGCTAACTTAGCGTCTTCCTCTTCATGAATGTATATAGCATATAACATTTATTGATCTTTATTTATTTTCTAGTGGTATCAAAATGCTTCATTGACATATTTTAAATTGATATCCTAATTGAAAGTCACCCTTTATTGACCTTGTTTTTGTTTTTAGACAAAAAGGGGGAGAACATTGTTTTATTGTTTTGATTGATAAAAAGGGGGAGAAAGATTTTTACCCCTCATTTATTGTTTTGATTGTTTACCCCTTTGTTGATGATTGACAAAAAGGGGGAGAATAATTTCATGTTTATATATGCATACTTATGTTTTTGCATATATTAAGTTTTATTGGTATCTAGAGCAACTAGTGTTTTTGTTAATGTTTTATTAATTTAATTGGTATCTAGAGCTTCTAGAATATGTTTATGTGTTTTATGCATGTTGATGCATACATTTTTGTGTACATTCATTGCATATCTTTTGTTTATTTGTTTATGCATGAGTTAAGGGGGAGCTTCTTTGAAGCTTAACTTTAATCCATGCATATATAACTCCATGAGTTTTGTCATCATCAAAAAGGGGGAGATTGTTGGCCCAAAGGCCTTCCACCCTAGTTTTGATGATGATTAACTCATGTAGTTATGTTTACTAATAATCTTGTGTTGTTTAAGTTTCAGATTCATTAACCAAGATATTAGTTGATGATTAGCTTCAACAAGGTGTTTAGAAGCTTTTCATGGTGATTCCAGGGCCAAATCTTCAAGATCACACATTGCCTAGCCCATGAATGGAGTTTTGGAGCAAGTCTACTTGAAGATGAAGATCATCAAGAAGACTTAGGTATCCATAGTTTAGATAATGTGTTTAGATCCATTTGTAAAGCTTAGTATAGTTGATATGCTCAAGTGTACAAACACACACGATTTATGTTTTGGATTTGGTTTTCATGAATAGTAGATCAAAACAAGTTTAATTTGTTTATATGTATAGTAGATGGTTTCTATTTATACATGCATGCTTACACTTCCTATCCAAACTTATTTTGACTATCTTATTCATGTATTGAAAAATCAAGTTTGATAAAATACAAGTTTTGTTTTTGATAAAATTTGCAAGACTCAAAAATGAATTGATATGATTGATATATGTCTTGAAATTTTTATCACTTGTTTGTGTTTCAATATAAAATGTTAAAACAAGTTTTGTTGATTTTTAGAAGACTTAAAAGATTTTTAGAAAATATTTTACACTGTTTTTCTGACCCAGATTTCTGTTCCAGGCTTCAATCAGTCGACTAGTCAAACTGACCTATTCGACTTGGGTGAAGTCGGTCGACTGGGTCGGTCGACCGACGTGCACAGATCTGTGCACGTTTGGAGACACTGGGACGGTCGACCGTCCGGGTCGACCGGGTCTGAGAGCAGTGCTCTCTGTTTGTTTGGGTCGACCGGGCCAGTCGACCGTGGTTGCCCAAC
The DNA here is from genome assembly GCA_038442645.1 of Agave tequilana. Lineage (NCBI taxonomy): Eukaryota > Viridiplantae > Streptophyta > Magnoliopsida > Asparagales > Asparagaceae > Agave > Agave tequilana. The sequence continues at coordinate 88,365 of JAVJIF010012469.1, forward strand.
GGTCACAAATCTGACCGTTGGCGGTCGACCGGGCCGATCGACCGTCAGCCTGTCAGGCTGCCACATCAGCCTAACGGCTAGTTTTCTGATGGAGGTATAAATACCCCATCTCTTGGGCTGTTTTGATAAGACTTTTGACAAGAAAAATTTCAGAGTTTGTTTAGTATTTAAACAAGTTTTCAAAAGAGTATTTGAGCTAAAAAGATTTCATCTTTCTTGTTTTGGGTTTTTGAAAAATCAAAGAAAACTAGGGTTTTGGGAGATTGTATTGATTTTCATTTTCTATCATTTACAAGAGATTTCCCTAGTAGTTTTTCTTTGTTGCTTGTTTCCAAAATCACCTTGTTTCCACACTTGAGCTATCACCTATCCTAATCTATTAGGATCTTATTTTGTGGAAAAGAGAAAAGAAAAGAGAGATTGAGTTTGTGGTCTTTGGAACAACTTGTTGTAAACACCCTTGTTCTTTGTGTATCCCTCTTTGGTAGAGGTGATCGGGTGATTGGTTTGCTCCCTCTAGTGAGAGGTGGAGTTTGGTTTGTAAACCCTCTTCGGTAGAGGTGTTGTGGTTGTTTGGCTACGGGCCTACCCCTCGGTTGTGAGGTGGTATTTGAGAGAGGAGTTTAGTACTCCTTGTGTTGTAACAAATCCTTCTCGGTGAAGGTTCCCTCGGTTGGAGTCCTTGGTGGACGTTATAGTGGATTGGAAATCCTACACGGTGGTGTAGGCGGGGATGTAGAGCAAGGTGCTCGAACCTCGAAACATATCTTGGCCTTTGCGTTTGATCCACTTGTCTCTCAACTCTCTCTCTCATTTAATTGTGCAAAGCATCATTCATATCATCATTTCATATTTGCTTGTGTTGAGCATAATTCATATTGCCATATCATTCATATTGCTTGTGTATTACCTTGCATCTTTCATATTGCTCATCCTTATATGCTTGGCTTGATTGTGTGTGTGCCTCACTTATACTTAACCACAAGGCTTCACATAGCACCTCAACCCATTCAAGGGGAAACAGGAGGAGTTAGTCCAGAGCCCTTCACGGGAAATTCGGCTACACTTGTGTGTTATATTAAGTGTGATTGCAAAATTTGCATTAGCTTCCGCATTTAGCGCACTTAGTTCACTAGATTAGCACTTACACCAATTCACCCCCTTTCTAGGTGTTTTTAAGAGTAGAAAACCCAAAAGATTCATTGGGAAAAGAGATAAAAAAAAGACAAAACAAAATATAGCCACTGGGAAAAATTATAGAAGAAAAGTCTTCTGTCGGTCGATGGGTAAGTCAACCACTAACGGTCAAATTTCTGACTATTGGGGATAGCGGTTGACCAGATGGTCGATCATTGTTCCCAACCAGACAGAGCAATTTTGGTCTGCCTACGGTCGACCGACAAAGGGCCAAGGATAGGGTATGAAAATCTTTTTTAAACCATTTTCTCCGATAAAATAACTTTTGATTTTTAAACACAAAATAAAGTTTTAAGGACTTGTAGAACCAGTGTGTAATCATGGATCAACACAAAATAAAGTTGAACCATATTTTGTAAAAACTCTTTCTTTAAATCGAAAACCCAATTTTTTCGAAACTTTTTTTCTGAAACTCGATTTTAAAAACGATAAAGAGTATAGTTATGTACTTTTATTAAAAACACATAGGAGTATGAAGAGTGTGTGTGTGTGTGTGTGTTTAATCCCAAAAGTTATCAGCCTATTGTTGGCCCAAAGGCCCATTACTCTAGTTTTGATGATGATCAACTCATGTAGTTATAGTACTAATGATCTTGTGTTTAATTAGTTTCAGATTTATGATCAAGATCTTAGTAGGTGCATAGCTTCAACAAAGAATTTAAAGCAAAGTTTTGGAGCTAGCACGGTTTGATCCAAAGAGCTATTGGATCGTGTTTGGACCAAGTCAAGGAGATGAGAAGACTTCAAGAAGATGAAGACTTGAGTCTAGGTTTGTTTTTATAAGATTCATTTTTAGATAAAATGTAAAGGATAGAATAGTTGGTGGATTGCTCAAGTATAAATTATATATACACACTCTTGATTTAGTTTATTTTAGAAAAGATTTTTCTCTTTGACAAAATATCATTTTGATTTTTAGTATTCAAGTTTTATGTTTTAACCAAAACCATATTTAGAGCTTAATGTCAAAAACATAGATATTTCATCTTGTTTGTGTAGTGGATCATATCCATACACTCTATGCTTTAAAAGTTATTTAAATATCTTGTTTTTGTATTTGGTGAAGTTTTGGAAAAACAAGTTTTGAAAAATCAAGTTTGAAAAAATACTGTTTTTGTTTTGAGCCAATTTTCCTAATTACAAAAATAGTTCAAATCTTTTGTAACATATCTTGATTCTGTGCAAGCATGTTTGTTTATCAAAGTAAAGTGTTAAAACTATTTTTGTAGATTTTTCATGTTTTTTATGGGATTTTGTTTGAGCCAAAAAGACCAACATTTTAAATCCCTGAATTCTGTTTCCAGGCTTCAGACGGTCGACCGACCGGTCGACTGAGTTCTAAAGTCGGTCGATCGAGCGGTCGACTGATGTGCACAGACGTGCACACCTTTGTGCACTGGAGGGCCGGTCGACCGAGCGGTCGACCGCCAGAGAGTTTCTGCTCTCTGGAAAACCCCGGTCGACCGAACGGTCGACCGACAGAGAAACTGTTCTCTGTTCCAGAGGATCGGTCGACCGTGCCGGTCGACCGAAACCCCAACGGTCGACCGGGCGGTCGACCGACAGCTCTGTCAGGCCTCTAACGGCTAGTTTTTGGAACCCTATAAATTGGGCCATTTGGGAGCTGTTTTCTACAAGATTTGAAGTGAATTTTTACAATAGTTTTTCCTACTCTTTCAAAAGGTTTTCTCCACTTATTTGAGAGCAAATATTTCCAATCAAAAGGAGAGTTTTATCAAGAGTGATTAAAAGAGATTTTTCTTGAGTTTTCCTCCACCATTCCCATCCTTGTTTTCTCACACAACACTTGAGCTATCCATTGCTATATCTTCCTATAGGAGTTTATTGTGAGAGGATTTTAGGTGATCAAGTGTTGTGATCACCAAAGTTCTACTTTGTTCTTTGAGGAGGCGGACGTGTGTGTTCGCATTGTTTCGGGTCCTAATGGGAACTCGGTGTTTCGGGTTCTAGTAGGAACTCGGTGTTTGAGGTGCGGCCTCGGTGAGCCAGTGGGCTTGCGGTGTGTACGGACTAGGGAGTCCGAGAGCTTGTAGGTGTTGCGGCACCGAGTAATCCGGGGGATCGATTATAGTGGAAATCCTTCGTGTGTCAAGGCGGGGATGTAGAGCAAGGGTGCTCGAACCTCGAAACAAATCCCTTGTGTTTGCGATTGCTCATACCTCTCTCTATCTCCTTGTTTATATCTTGCATGCTTCTTTTGTGTTTATCTTTACATGCTTGATATATTGTGTGCTTATTGATACATGCTTGGGGATTGTTTACTAACACTTGTATTTAACCAAGAGAGCCAACGCGGCACCTCAACCCTTATCTAGGGGAATCTTGAGGAGTTTGTCCAGAGCCCTTCACGGGGAATACGACAACACTCTTGTGTTATACGTGGTGTTTAGTGTAAGAAGTTTTGTTTAGGTCATAATAGTTTTTAATTTCGCATTTAGTGACCATTAGATTAGCAATCACCTATGCACCCCCCTCTAGGTGATTTTACAATTGGTATCAGAGCCAAGTACTCTTGATTTGGGTCTTACAACTTAGAGTTAAAGATCCTCATTTTTAGGCTAATCACAAAATTTTTAGGCTAATCACAAAATTTGTACACACACCATGGACTTCATGTCACCTCCCACTTTCGACATTCTTAACATCCAAACTTGGAAGGTTAAGATGTCTTTGTACCTCAAGGCCCTAGGCATTCATGTTTATCTTGCTACCACTAATGATTCATATGCTAATAATAGCAAGAATAGTGAGGCTAATGCAAAAGCCCTAAATGCTTTAAAGTCTACCCTAAATGATGATTATTTATCTAGGTTGCTAATGTTGATTCGGCTTTTGTAGTTTGGAACATCATCACCTCCCTTGGCGAAAAGTATCTATATTATTCCGACAGCGATTCGGATGTTGGAAGCGACACCTCCAACAAGTGCTACATGGTCCAAGGGGATAACCCCTTGAAGTAAACACCGAATCCGAGTTAGATGATGAAGACCTGTCATATGATGAGCTTGCTTGTTTTTGTCAACAATTACTTGGAAAATATGACATGCTAAGAAAAGATAATAAAATTTTGAAAAAGAATTTTGATTGCATGCATAAGGAAAATGATTCATTTAAAAATAAGATTGCATGCATAGAAAAGGAAAATGAAGTTTTGAAAAATGAGAATATTTCCTTAATGTCTAAATTGAATGATTTATGTGAAGGAAATATGTCTTTGAAAAATCAAATTGTTTTGGTGGAAAAACAAAAAGAAATTGCTTTTCAAGAAAACACTACCTTGAAGAGAAAATTTTTTGAAAAAGAAAAAGTTTCTAAAAAGAAAAATATTTTTGATCATGCTTTACATGCCACCACTTCTATTGATCAAAATGAAGTTAAATTTTTGAAAAATAAAATTAATAGTTTGAGCTCTACTTTGAGCACATGTGCATTTAACCACACTAGATTGGAGTCTATGTTTTCAAAGAAACAAGCTCCACATTCTAATGCAGATCATCATGCATATGCTTATGTTGCACGCCACGATCATACTCATACACATAAGCATCCTACGGTGTACAAGTGTACACATTGTGGCCGCAAAGGTCATTTAGCAAAATTTTGTTTTGATAGAATACATCATATTAATTTTGCTAATAAGAAAACTATTTGGGATCCTTACAAGACTAACCCCAAGAACCAAAAGAAAATGGGTACCAAAACCCCCACCTTGTGTTTTTAATGTAGGTGAGGGCTCTCACAAAACGTGAGAGATTTGGTGCCTTGGTAGTGGATGCAATTGGACTTGATGGACACATATTTGATGCACCGCTATCAAGGGAGTTTTGGTGGGACGACACCATGTTTGGAGAATTAGAGCATAGTTCTTTTGTTTGGTAACTATCTCTAAACTCCTATTTTATGTACATGTTTGTTCATACATGATAATTTTAGCATGTTCATGTTTTATTTGTTTTTGTGCTTCATGAGGTAAATACTAGTTTAAATGTAGATTCTATTAAAACTTAGATTTATACATGTACAAGTAGTGAGAAACATTTGATTCATATACGTTTGCACTTCATTGTTCACTTGTACTCACCGTATGCACATGTATAGCCTAGTTTTGATGATTCTCTCATTTACACTTATTTTACCTATTTTCATATTTTGCTTCATGTATATGTATTTTGTATTCAAATCTAATAAATATACATGTATACCCCCATGAGTCATTTGCCTTCATGCAATTATTTAATAGACTCTTTTATGTTTGGGATATGTACGCATATTGTTAGTTTTGGATAATTCATACATATACCTAGAAGTTATGTTTAAATGAAAAATGATTTTTTCATTTTTTGATAAAATGATTTTTATTTTGAGCTTTATTGACTATTTTCATGAAAAAATGTTAATTACATGATTCTTGTGCACTCACCTTTTATTTGTTTATTCATGACCTTGTTTCATGATTCTTTTTGGGCTTTATCGATTTTGAGTATCAACTTTTGTGTATTTGGTATGATTCATGAAAATATATAAATTGATTTCATGTTTTTGAAGGATCTTTAACTAGTTTTTCAAAAATTACTTTTAACTAGTTAATTATTCTTCATTTGGAAGAGATTTTCAATGCTTAACTATTTTCAAAATTATTTTCGAAAACCCTTTCCAACCTTAATGGGCGGATGGCTGGGCGAGTATGCCTTGTAAGCTTTATTGGAAAATCCTTTACCTTGTGCATATAAAGGGTGGTAGGCTATGAGTTATATACTTGATTTATATTGTTATTTTCAATTGGTATCATTGGATCTTTTCAATTGGTATCTAAATTGATAATTTTATATATACTCATATTTTGTTTTCTATATATGTATGCTTCATTATTTCCATAATATCAATTTTTATTGGTATTCTATTTCTCATACATATATATGATTTTCATGTACTTGCTTTACAATGGGTTTACATATTTAAAGCACAAAATAAGTTTATGCTAAGTTTAAGTTAAAACTTTATTTTCAATTGGTATCTCAAATAACAATGCATAAGCTTATGAAAAATAAAATTTTTTTCATTGTTTTTCAATTGATATCAATATGCTTCTATTTCAAATTTGTTATAAATTTACAATTGGTATCAATATGTATTGCCTATTTGAAAAATTCAAAATTTGTAATGTTTATTTTACAATTGGTATCAACATGATTTTTTTTTACAACTGATATCTTAAAAATTTTGTTTACAAGATATCTCAAAATTTATTTTATTGAGAAAAATTTAAAATTTTGTTTGAACAATTAAAAATCAAAACATTTTTGATGTGTATTGCCTATATGTAAGGGGAGCTTAACATCTCTTCTACATATAGATTCATGTTGAGTGTATCTTGTATTGAGGAGCTTGACAACTCTTCTTTATGTGATACACGTGTGTAGGGGGAGCTTCACATCTTCTCTTATGCATTACAGATTATGTGTTATGTGAATTGGGGCTTGTCATCCCATCTTCATGTAATGCATATATGTAGGGAAGCTAACTTAGCGTCTTCCTCTTCATGAATGTATATCGTATATACCTTTTATTTGATTGTTTTGATTTCACCCCTTATTGATCTCTTTGTTTATGACAAAAAGGGGGAGAAAAATTTGTTGATTTTGTTTTTACTTTAACCCCTTTGTTGATGATTGACAAAAAGGGGGAGAAGTATTTGAGATATATGCATGTTTTTCCTTCCTTTATTCATAAAGGGGGAGTAATATTTATGTTTATGCATATATGTTTTGTTTTGTAAATAGGAGAAAAAGAATTTGATGAGTTTTATGCTTGATTGGCATGTTTATCTCCTAAATTTGCATACATGTTTATGAGCATACATTGCATATTTATTTGTTTATTTGTTATGCATGAGTTAAGGGGGAGCTTCTTTGAAGCTTTACTTTAATCCATACATATATAACTTCATGAGTTTTGTCATCATCAAAAAGGGGGAGATTGTTGGCCCAAAGGCCCATCACTCTAGTTTTGATGATGATCAACTCATGTAGTTATAGTACTAATGATCTTGTGTTTAATTAGTTTCAGATTTATGATCAAGATCTTAGTAGGTGCATAGCTTCAACAAAGGATTTAAAGTAAAGTTTTGGAGCTAGTACGGTTTGATCCAAAGAGCTATTGGATCGTGTTTGGACCAAGTCAAGAAGATGAGAAGACTTCAAGAAGATGAAGACTTGAGTCTAAGTTTGTTTTTATATGATTTGTTTTTAGATAAAATGTAAAGGATAGAATAGTTGGTGGATTGCTCAAGTATATATTACACATACACACTCTTGATTTAGTTTGTTTTAGAAAAGATTTTTCTCTTTGACAAAATATCATTTTGGTTTTTGGTATTCAAGTTTTATGTTTTAACCAAAATCATATTTAGAGCTTATTGTCAAAAACATAGATATTTCATCTTGTTTGTGTAGTGGATCATATCCATACACTCTGTGCTTTAAAAGTTGTTTAAATATCTTGTTTTTGTATTTGATGAAGTTTTGGAAAAACAAGTTTTGAAAAATCAAGTTTGAAAAAATACAATTTTTGTTTTGAGCCAATTTTCCTAATTACAAAAATAGTTCAAATCTTTTGTAACATGTCTTGATTTGTGCAAGCATGTTTGTTTATCAAAGTAAAGTGTTAAAACTATTTTTGTAGATTTTTCAGTATTTTATGGGATTTTGTTTGAGCCAAAAAGACCAACATTTTAAATCCCTGAATTCTGTTTCCAGGCTTCAGACGGTCGACCGACCGGTCGACTGAGTTCTGAAGTCGGTCGACCGAGCGGTCGACCGACGTGCACAGACGTGCACGCCTTTGTGAACTGGAGGGCCGGTCGACCGAACGGTCGACCGCCAGAGAGTTTCTGCTCTCTGGAAAACCCCGGTCGACCGAACGGTTAACCGACAGAGAAACTGTTCTCTGTTCCAGAGGATTGGTCGACCGGGCCGGTCGATCGAAGCCCCAACGGTCGGATTTCTGGACGTTGGCGGTCGACCGGGCGGTCGACCGACAGCTCTGTCAGGCCTCTAATGGCTAGTTTTTGGAACCCTATAAATTGGGCCATTTGGGAGCTGTTTTCTACAAGATTTGAAGTGGATTTTTACAACAGTTTTTCATACTCTTTCAAAAGGTTTTCTCCACTTATTTGAGAGAAAATATTTCCAATCAAAAGGAGAGTTTTATCAAGAGTGATTAAAAGAGATTTTTCTTGAGTTTTCCTCCACAATTCTCATCCTTGTTTTCTCACACAACACTTGAGCTATCCATTGCTATATCTTCCTATAGGAGTTTGTTGTGAGAGGATTTTAGGTGATTAAATGTTGTGATCACCAAAGTTCTACTTTGTTCATTGAGGAGGCAGACGTGTGTGTTCGCATTGTTTCGGGTCCTAACGGGGACTCGGTGTTTCGGGTTCTAGTGGGAACTCGGTGTTTGAGGTGCGGCCTCGGCGAGCCGGTGGGCTTGCGGTGTGTACGGACTAGGGAGTCCGAGAGCTTGTAGGTGTTGCGGCACCGAGTGATCCGGGGGATCGATTATAGTGGAAATCCTTCGTGTGTCGAAGGCGGGGATGTAGAGCAAGGGTGCTCGAACCTCGAAACAAATCCCTTGTGTTTGTGATTGCTCTCTCTCTATCTCCTTGTTTATATCTTGCATGCTTCTTTTGTGTTTATCTTTACATGCTTGATATATTGTGTGCTTATTGATACATGCTTGGGGATTGTTTGCTAACACTTATATTTAACCAAGAGAGCCAACGTGGCACCTCAACCCTTATCTAGGGAATCTTGAGGAGTTTGTCCAGAGCCCTTCATGGAGAATTCGGCAACACTCTTGTGTTATACGTGGTGTTTAGTGTAAGAAGCTTTGTTTAGGTCATAATAGTTTTTAATTCCGCATTTAGTGACCATTAGATTAGCCATCACCTATTCACCCCCCCCCCCCTCTAGGTGATTTTACACCTATATCATCTTGTTTAACAAACAACTATAAATCCTATCTAAAATATAAAAAGTAAAAATCAAATCTTGAATATAGTCTTCTCTAGCATACTTGATCCTTGAGCTCTTCTATGTGCTTAGACTCTGGGATCTACATCTTCTTGACTTTCAAATGTATAAGTCTTGTGAAGAAACTGAAATGCATCTAATAGTTAACCTGAAACTTCGTTAAACAAAATTGTTAAAAACATAACTCCATATGTTTTGTTATCATCAAAACTAGGGCTAATGGCCTTCGGGCCAACATATATATAGTGGGAGACTTTAGATTGAAACTCAATTGTATAATTTAGGGAGTTGTCATGATCAAAAGGGAGATTGTTAGCCCTATTATGTTTTAGTTTGATGATAACCACTTCTAAGCACTTGTGCACTAACATCTCTTATTCTAGTATACTCGTGTTTTGATTCAGGTCGAAGTACTTCTGATAGAAGTAGGTGGATCATTCAAATTGCAAAATCAAGTACAAAGAGGTGGTGGAAAGATCTAGCTCAAACAACTCAATTTATTCAAGTCAAATCTATTAGCGCTAGGGTGATGGAGCTAAAGATTGCAAACTTTATTTAGAAAAATATGTAAGGTAAGGAAGTCAAGAATTTACTTTGAAGCAATAATCCATACTCGTTTCATTAATAAAAGTTTCAATAAAGTTTCCCCCAAAGTTTCAAATTGTGGCCAAAATCCTTTTATTGTATTTAAATTATTTATTTGGGCTCATCTATTTTGATAAAATACATATTGTGATTTATTATTTACTCATGCTTTTTGGTGATGGATCCATTGTGCATGAATTTGCAAAGGAGGATTTGGATCAATTCTTTTCCACTAAACTTCTTTTTAACTAACCTTATCTTTTACCTATAAATATTAGTTTGCAACATTCTTTTAATAACTTTTTCAAGAATTTTTCAATCACAATAGCTTTTGAGAAATATTTTTTTTTAAGAGTTTATTTCTAATCTTTTTAAAAGGCAAAAGAGTGATACTTAAGCTTTCTAGTGTTCTTGATTGAGAAATTGTTTAATTCTTTCTACACAATTCCCTTAATAAATTCTCTAGTTCTCAAAGCATCTAGATCCAAACTTGCTTCTTTACAATCTCAGTCAACTAGATCCAAAGTGTCAAGATAAATCTTGTTTTTTGTTCTTCTTGTTAGTACAACCTCAAGGTAATAATCTTTATTTAGATTTGTGCTTTATTAATTATCATCTTGTTCAAGAAAAAACTCTTGTTGGTGAATCATATTTATTTATTTTTTAAGCGGAAAGAATGAGGCTAGTTAGGCCCCGGCCCAAGTTCATTTCACTAAGATACGAAGTGAAAATGAAAGTATAAGGCATATGGTCAATTCATTTCTTTAAGATATGAAACAAAGAAGAAAGCACTCACCGTGGATTTTCAAGGTTCTTTGCTGGCGTAACTGTAAAGGTTGCCATGAATCTACTTGTGAAGAAGTCTTTCAGTTCCACCTAGATATCAATAGTTTATCTCCTTGTCCATTGGCTGTAAACTTCAGTTACACAACCATTTTTCTGATATCTTTTCATCTATCTTATATTCTGAGACTTTTCAGTTTGAAGTAGTTTCTCATCTTTTCATTTATCCTTCTCCTCGCGCTTGACCCAATTTTCAAGTTATTCAAGAATTGAAATAGTTTCTCATTTTTTGACTCCCAATCTTGGGTTAAGAGGAACAAGTCAGTATCAACAAACTAGAGATAAATTTCATGATAACACACTCGAGATCTTTTCAAAATTAGTGTACCTATTTTGATTGCTGCTAAAAGTGGGTTAAAATCCTTGTACTTGAATATTAATCCGAGTAAGGGAAGATTTCTGATTCACTGATCTCGAATTTCTATATTATGCCTTTTGTTTGCCTATCGAATTAATTTTGATGCTTTGCTGCATTCAGATGGGATGGACCTGAGACCTTGCCTTCACGCCTGTTCCAGGAACTGCAGTTCAGTTGGAAGGACATGCACGCGTGCGTGTTCCAAGAACTGCATCTAATTGCCAATTGAACCTCTGCGTTGTCGTATTTGATGAATATGAAGCTTAATTTGTGCGTGATTTGGAATATAGATACAAATAAGGCAAGCAAAGTTAATCAGAACTGTTCTAACAACTGCACCCAGCCATCCCTTGCATCCTCTTCATTATTGTATTTGACAAGTGTTAATAAAGCTTTATGTATGGTTTGAAGAAGACGGTAAATGAAATGCATGCAAAGGTAGTGGGTACAAATGCGTGACAGTTTTTCGAGCACAACAATAGATGGAATATAAAATCTCTCATACTCTATCTGTGGTGAGGAAGTTCAGGAAATATAAAAATTGTTAGATTCTAGGATCAATCTGACAACTAATTAATATTACTGAAATATCACCGATTTAATTGGCCAGGTCAGTTAATATCAGGTGAAAGGTTTTTCATTCAATAGAACGTTCCTTAATTAAAGAATCACCTTTCAATACCTTCCTTGGTTAAACATCAATTAGACTGGTATAAGTCAGTCTCAATATAATGAATATCAGTATAACCCCTATATAAAGAAAATTAATTCACTTATACAGTACTTGGAGTGAGGTACGCTTAAAGCGAATCTCCTTAAGACAATTATGTCCCCTGCACCGGTGCTAACGGGTTACTGGACGCTAGTCTCCTAAAATACAACACTCCTTCACGGTATTTGGATAGCACTACCAAATTACCGCACGGTCAAACCGTAGTTAACCAGTACCTTCATAGGATTATTGAAGCAGCGGGACTAAGACAAATTTCGAGAGAATATTTGTCTTTACTTTGGAGGAGCACCCACTATAGAGGAAGGAGGAAGGTAAAAGAATATTCTTCTTTGGAAGTCCCAGATTCAGACAACAATTCTACTAAAGAATCTGTTGAATTTTCTGAGCCCTCTTTCAGAACGAATTTTGCAGAATCTCTTGGAAGTCGCTTCGGAAACCGAGTTGCTGAATTCTCACTTTCCGTTGGAAAGTTACTTCAAGATAGAGAGAGAGAATCTCACTTCAGAACGCAGAGAGAGTTTTTGTTCTGTATTCTGTGTGTTTTGATGGAGAGAAATGGAGCGCTATTTATAGCGCTAGGGAGGGGTATTTTGGTCCGAACCCAACCGAACCGTTGCAACGGTTCGGTCTGAACCGTTGCAACGGTTCGTTTCAATCGCAGCAACCGCCCAACTGTTCGCAGCGGTTGGCTGACAGCCCGTTGCGCGGGGCGGTTCGGATCCGGATTTTGAAGCGGATATGCTCCGCATAACCCATACCCGTGAGACCTGGTTCAAAAAGAACCGGACCGGGTAGGGAACCGAGCCCGAGGCCGGCCAGCAGGCCGCCGGCGGCGCGGGCATGTGGGGGCATGATTTCCTCCCAATCGCGCGCGAAAACTCCAAGTACCCAAAGGGCACACCCTTTTCTCATTTTTATCTATTTAAACACATCAAACTTCCATCCCATGGTCAATGTGGGACTAAATGCTTTTAACTACCTTTAGTCCTATTTTGGCTTTGAATTAGGCAAACTTTAGACTTGAATATCTCATTCATTCGAAGTCGGAATTGAACTTGTGAATATACCACGTTCATCCCTAATGGAAGGAGAACACACTCCAACCATCATCCAATTTATTCGGTCAACGGATCTCGTTGTAATTCAATTCAAAGATTCACATATATTCTTTATATTCCCAATAATCCCCCACAATGAATGGAAATTCAAGGAATTGACACACAAAGAGACCGACTCTATTGTGAAAGGTACTTTAGAAAAGAAGCTGCATCAAGATAGGTGAACTAGGCTTGAACCTTCCATAGCGAAAGCTTCATCGGACTTACTGGCTAATCAGTGAACTAGGTCTTGAACTGTTAGCCATTAGTGTAAGCCAAGTCAACAAGCTTCACATAGTAACTTTTCAAATTAACTTTGGTTCTCGGTTGTGTCCATTTTGGCTCTGGACATTCTTGGTTTCAGAGAGTATCTTTAGGGAATAACAACCTCCATAGAAATTCCCAAAGAGCCGACCTAACTCTATACTCACATAGGTGATCGTCCTATTAAGAGTAGTCTATTCTACTCTACTTGTTTAGTAACAAGATATAGGCATCATTAAAAGCGTTAAGCTTATCCTTAATCCATTTGTAGAAAGCACTTATGTGCACCTTAGGAATGGATTAGAGTCAAGCTCCCAAGTGCTTACTTGTTGAGTTAATCATAACTAGTTTTTCCTCTTGAACTTAGTCCGTGGGATCTCCAGTCGCTAAGTGAGATTTCCATTAAGCTGACTCGGTAAGGTTAGGCTTTTAGACTCATTCCCTTCGATGGGCAGTTTATACACTCTTCACTTAAACCTTTAGTAAGCGGATCCGCTAAATTATCTTTTGACAAGACAAAGTCAATAGAGATAATTCCATTTGAGAGCAACTGCTTAACAGTATTATGTCTACGACGAATATGTCTAGACTTACTGTTGTATATAACATTTTGTGCCCTAGATATAACTGCTTGATTATCGCACTGTATGCATATAGTGGGCACTAGCTTTTGCCATAATGGTATATCTTCTAAAAATTGTCGAAGCCATTCTGCTTCTTCTCTGACCTTATCTAAGACTATGAATTCTGATTCTATAGCGGAACAGGTAATACATGTTTGTTTGAAAGATTTCCAAGATACCGCTGCTCCTCCTACAGTAAATACATATCCGCTAATTGATTTTGATTCCTCAGAATCTGCAATCAAATTAGCATCACTGTATCCTTCAAGTACAGGTAAATATTATCCATATCTCAAGGCATATTCCTTAGTATATGATACGTAGCCCAATACTCGTAGCAGAGCAGTCCAATGTGCCTCACTAGGGTTACTAGTGTATCTACTTAACTTACTTACAGCGTAAGCAATATCGGGTCTAGTGCAATTCATCAAATACATTAGACTTCCGATAATCTGAGAATACTCCAACTGGCGCGTTCTAATTCCTGTATTCTTATGAAGGTGGATGTGTGGGAGAAAAGGATTAGTATTCTCTTTTATCCCATGATCCTTGAATCTTTCTATCATCTTCTCCACGTAGTGAGATTGAGATAGACTGATTCTATCTGGTATTCTGGTGATTTTAATTCCTAAAATTACATCAGTAACCCCCAGATCCTTTATGTCAAAAATATTGAATAACATTCTTTTAGTGGACTTAATAATTTTAATATTAGTCCCAAGTATCAACATGTCGTCTACATAAAGACAAACAATGATACATGCATTTCCAATTGTTTTAGTGTAAACACACTTATCGCATTCATTGATAGTGAATCCATCTTTGATCATGACACTATCAAATTTCTCATGCCATTGTTTTGGAGTCTGGTTTAGACCGTATAAGAATTTTACCAATTTACACACTTTGTATTCTTGGCCCTTGACTATAAATCCTTCAGGTTGCTCCATATATATTTCTTCATTTAATTCACCATTTAAGAATGCAGTCTTGACATCCATTTGATGGATATCTAAGTTATGCAATACTGTAATTGCAATCAACATCCGAATGGAGGTTATTCTTGTTACTGGTGAATAAGTATCAAAGTAGTCAAGTCCTTCCTTTTATCGATAACCCTTGGCTACTAATCTAGTCTTGTACTTATCGACAGATCCATCGGGTTTTAATTTTCTTTTGAAAAATTCACTTACACCCAATTGGTTTACTGCCAGGAGGCAAGTTTGCCAATTTTCAAGTATGATTACTTAGTATGGATTCTATTTCGCTATTTATAGTTTCTTTCTACATTTGTGCTTCTGGGGTTGACATAGCCTCTTTAAATGTTTGAGGTTCGGTTTCAATAGCGTATGCTATGAAATCTGGACCAAAAGATTCTGAGATTCTATATCTCTGACTTCTTCTTGGTTCAATTTCCGTATTGACAATCGGTTCCTCGGGGCTTTCGTCTCTCAATGCCATCTCATGTGTTCTTTTCTCAGAAGTCTTATCTGTTTCCCGTTTGTATGGAAAGATGTCTTCAAAGAACACAACATCTCTAAATTCGATAATCATGTTTACATGAATATCTGGTATTTCTGATTTATGAACCAGAAATCTGTAGGCACTACTATTCAAGGCATAGCCTATGAATATGCAGTCCATAGTTTTTGCTCCAATTTAGTCTTTTTAGGTAATGGTGCTATCACCTTTGCAAGACACCCTCACATTTTGAGGTAATGTAGGAAGGTGTCCTTCCATGCCATAACTCAAATGGTATAAGACCAAGTTTCTTTTAGGGTATTCTGTTTAGAATATAATTTGCAGTTAATAGAGCTTCCCCCCACAAGTTCTGCAAAGCTCCAGAACTTACGAGCATGGAATTGACCATCTCCTTCAAAGTTCTGTTCTTCCGTTCAGCAATTCCATTTGCTGAGGGTATATGGTGCTGTTGTTTAATAGATTATACCAATTTAGCACATAATTCACTAAAATCATTTGATTCATATTCTCCGCCTCTATCAGATTTTAGAATCTTGATATTCTTGTTGAGTTGATTCTCAACTTTGGCTTATATGTTATAAACATATTCATTGCCTCATCCTTACTGTTTAAAAGATACACATAACAGTATCTTGTACAGTCATCAATAAAAGTAATAAAATACTTTTTCCCGCCTCTAGTTGGCATAAACTTCAAGTCACACAGATCGCTATGAATTAACCCTAAAGGTTCTGTATTTCGATCAATTGAGTGAAATGAATTTTTCGCTAACTTGGCCTCAATACAAATCTCACACTTGCGAATTTCTTCCAAGTTGAGTTTAGGAATATATCCTAGATTAGACAAGTTTTTTTAATGACTTGTAATTTACATGCCCTAATCTAGCATGCCATAAAGTAGGAGACTCAAGCAAATAAACAAAAGATTTTCCTTTATTTATAAGCTTGGGTATAAATACACAGACTTTTTATCCATCACTGCAACATTAGCTTTAAAAAGTCCATCAATAAGATAACCCTTTCCCATATACATTCCACCCTTAGTAAGTACAAATTTATCTGATTCAAAAACTATTCTAAATCCTTTCTTACTAAGTATTGATCCAGAGATCAGATTCTTGCGGATATGTGGAACATATAGCACATCGTTCAGAGTAAGCTCTTTCCCAGATGTCCACTTCAGGATGACCTTGCCTTTTCCTTCAACCTTGGAGACGGCTGAGTTTCCCATGAAGAGTTTCTCATCTTGCTTTAGTTTTTGATATTCAGAGAATAATAATTTCTTAGAGCAGATGTGCCGAGTAGCCCCTGTGTCTACCCACCAATACTTATTATTGGTTATCAGATTCACTTCTGACACCACAACTGAAAGGTTCGGCGACGCATGGTCGGTCAAGTTTGCCTGTAAATGGTTCTTCTTGTTCTTTTTGAGACGGCTGCGACATTCATTCGCCTTATGCCCTTCTTTGTTGCAGATGTAGCAGGTTCCCTTGAAGCGCATGTTCTTACCTTCTTGGACCTTGCCTTTGTACCCTTGGGCAGTCTTCTTCTACTTTAAGCCTTTGGAAGTAGACGCTTTCCCCTTTGAGTCTTTGATCACATTGGTCTTAGCTTCATAGGAGTTCTTACTGCTCCTTTTCTCGGACTTTCAGTTGTCCTCCTTAATTCGAAGCCTCACAATGAGATCTTCCAACTTCAGCTCCTTTCGCTTGTGCTTCAAGTAGTTCTTGAAATCTCTCCACACAGGTGGGAGTTTCTCCACGATAGTAGCAACCTGAAAGGTTTCAGGTAGAATCATACATTCGGCTTCTATCTCATGCAAGATAAGTTGAAACTCTTGCACCTGACTGATCACAGTTTTGTTGTCCACCATCTTGTACTCCAGAAATCGTTCTACGACGAACTTCTTGGTACCAGCATCCTCAGTCTTGTATTTCTTATCAAGACTAGCACATAACTTCTTTGCCGTTGTGATAGGACTGTAGACATTGTAAAGAGAGTCATCCAGTCCATTCAAAATATAGTTTTGGTAAAGGAAGTCACCTTGAGTCCATGTATCGACTGCAAGGATTGAATCCCGATCAGTTCCGGGTTTTGGTGGATCTTCTTGTAAGAATTTGGCCAGATGCAGAGTGGTCAAGTAGAAGAGCATCTTCTGTTACCACCTCTTGAATTATGTGCCATCAAATTTTCCTGGCTTCTTCAGCTTCAGGCTAGGAAGTGGAGTAGGCATCAAAGCTTGTATCTGCATGTTCGGTGCCTTACTTGAGCTATCTTGATTAGTCTCAGACATTTCTGCAAGTTCAAGCAGAACAGAAGTAAGAAACTTTAATATGTTAATTGTCTTAAGATTGTTGGTTTCTAGGATCAATCTGACAACTAATCAATATCACTGAAATATCACCGATCTAATTGGGCAGGTCGGTTAATATCAGGTGGGAGGTTTTCCGTTCAATAGAACGTTTCTTAATTAAAGAACCACCTTTCAATTACCTTCCTTAGTTAAACACCAATTAGACTGGTATAAGTCAGTCTCAATATACTGATACCTTCCTTGGTTAAACACCAATTAGACTAGTATAAGTCAGTCTCAATATATTAAATATCAGTATAACCCCTGTATAAAAGTATAACACCTGTATAATTCACTTATACAGTACTTGGAGTGAGGTACGCTTAAAGTCGCACCGGTGCTAACCCAGAAGGTAGAAGAATATTCTTCTTTGGAAGTACCAGATTCAGACAACAATTCTACTAAAGAATCTGTTGAATTTTCTGAGCCCTCTTTCAGAACGAATTTTGCAGAATCTCTTGGAAGTCGCTTCGGAAACAGAGTTGCTGATTTCCCACTACCCGTTGGAAGTTACTTCAAGACAGAGAGAGAGAATCTCACTTCAGAACGCAGAGAGTTTTTATTCTGTATTCTGTGTGTTTTGATGGAGAGAAATGGAGCGCTATTTATAGCGCTCCGGAAGGGGTATTTTCGTCCGAACTCAGCGGTTCAGATCCGGATAGCGGAGCGGGTATGCTCCGCGTAACCCATACCTGTGAGACCTGATTCAAAGCCACTGCCGCCGCCGCCATCGGAGGCGCGCGTGCGAGCATGGTTTCCTCCCAATCGCGCACGAAAACTCCAAATACCCAAAAGGCACACCCTTTGTTCTCATTTTTCTCTATTTAAACACTTCAAACTTTCATACCATGACCAACGTGGGACTAAATGCTTTTAACTACCTTTAGTCCCATTTTGACTTTGAATTAGGCAAACTTTAGACTTGAATATCTCATTCATTCGAAGTCGGAATTGAACATGTGAATATACCACGTTCATCCCAATGGAAGGAGAATACACTCCAACCATCATCCAATTGATTCGGTCAACGGATCTCGCCATAATTCAATTCAAAGATTAACATATATTCTTTATATTCCCAACAAAAACAACAAATAAATAGCTAGATTTCTACAAACAAGGAAATTTTGGTTCAGGGTGTGGAATGAGGGTCTTAGTTTAACCAAAATTCCATGAATTGATACTAAATTATCCCGAAAAACCTTCTGGATGATTTCATCAGTTTGGTTGATCAAAAATCCTCCAAATGATCAATGAAAAGCATATAAAATAGACCTGAAATCCAAGGGATTCTTCAATGTATTTGGATGGACATTCTCTGAAGTCGCTTTCCTTAGTCCTATCTATGATTACGCGGCTACTTTCGTTTTGGATTTAGATGAAAATATGAGGACTTATACTCAGTTTTCTTTTTGTATTCATGAAGCATCATAACAGGATGATCTGAACAAAGATCAAATGAGAGGGTAATAGCCTCAGTTTTAACCTTTTATATTATATTGTGTTTTCATGTGATTTGTAGAGAACAAATCAATTATTCCAAAAACAAGCTGCTACCTCTTTACCGATATTTTCCTTCAACTTTCTTTTTTAACACAAACCCAAAACATGAAAGGATGCTATATAATAGTCGAGCTCATCCTTTCAAACCAGGAATTACAAACAAAACAGCCAAGGAATTTACAGCAGATAACTGATCCTAGTACTACAAGTTTAAACCCCAAAAATGTTAAGCCCAAAACAAAATCCAAGAGGCCTTCTTTCATTCCATGAGACTCAACACTCCACTGTTGCCCTCTTCCTGTTGCCTGTTCCCAACTGAAAAAGAAGCACACAAAGATCGAAATAAATCCTTTTGCTTAAGCTCAAATGGGAAAAAAAACAACCGTACTAATGAAACAGACTGTAACTAGGATCACTGAACTAAAGAGTAGACTTACGCGCAATGTAGAAAGCTCAGAACTCTTCAACACTCGCAGTCTCTTTGCCGTGGAAACAAACATCCTGCAAGAATTTTATCACATCATACCCTCTCCAAATGGACACATATAATCTTTCCATGTGCAGAATAGACAGGATTCTTCAAGGAGCGATTAGCTTTTTTACGTCCGCATTAAGCTCATATTGATATCAATAATCCAAGCATGTAGGCAATTAAAATAATTACTTCATATCATAATACAAATAGAAAGAAAATATAGTAAATTGAGGAATACTTACTCCCATGGAACATCTCCGACTAACATTCTGTCTCCTTCTTCATCTTCATAGACCAAAGTGTACTCGCCACTTCCATCTAGTAAACCTGTGATTGCCCGTTCTTTCTGAAGATTTATCTGAGCCCCAGCAGCAATAGGGCCTCTTTGAGCTGAACAAGGGAAACAAGCCAAAGTATCCAAGTGTCAAAACCAATGGAACTATTATCTCAGGGGTAACAAAAAAGGCACCAGTGGAACTGAATTCAAAAAAAAAAAAAAAAATTCAAATCATAAATGGTGAACTTGTTCTTTCTTTCTATTTTGAGGTACTTTTTCCCCTCCCTCTTCTTTTTGAGGGGTTAATACAATTAGAACTAACTCCACTTAATGAACAAGTGACAAACAACCATCCCAACTCCAGTACAACAATTAAGAGTAAATCACTACAATAAAACAAACAAACAAACAAAAGTGAGACTTGAGCCCTAAGAACCAACTCTAACAAACTAAAAAGTAGTGAAAATTTTCATTACAGAACAGATATGAGGTGAATAAAAGGCATGCACAAGTTCCACAAATAGACTAACAAATTATATCTTAAACACCTTCAGAATGATTCGTGGAAGCATAATTCAGATAATTCAGATAAATCTAAATAAAACATATATACCTGCAAGAAGGCCTCGAAACAGCTCATCGACCGCCAAGGAAAGCTTCTCGTAGCTATCATAAGCCTTGAGGTCTACTTTCCTTCCAATGGGGATCCTATCCATATTAATTTTCACAAACAAGCCCTTGGTTTTAGTTTCGAGCTTTGCTTCCTTCTCCAAGCTCTCATCACGGCAGTCAAGTGCCGGTTTGGAGGAGGAAGTAGTTGCAAGATTCCTTCTGAAGGATCGGATAGGAGGCCATCCAACTACAGGAGCAGATGTAATTCTGCAACAAAATAGAATCAACGAGACCTTGTTAATAATTATAACACTTTTATAAGAATTAATTGGTATATGAAGATTATTTTTTCCTTTAAAATTTCATATCTGAAACAAGCCATAGACCATGAAAAAGCCATATTTGCATCATAAATGTGCACATATCAGAGAGAATTAACAGCAGAAGGTACATAACTAGAAATGATTTCATGCCATAAAGTTTGTAAAAGTTTATTAAAGCCATAAAGCCACAAATTACAGAATCTATTCCTGCAGTTTTTAAAACTATATGCTATCCTCTCTTTGGAGAATCCACTTTTTCAGCAAAAAAATTATGTAAAAAGGGTTTAGCAAGAATACAATCATACAACACATGCATGAAGGTAAAATGTAAAACAAACATATACTTGTTACATCTGAACTACAAAAAATCAAACAAAGTGAAGCTTTCTTAATCAAGAAAAAGAAAAGCATAAAGAGAGGATCATTGCCACCAGAATATAACAAAGGTTGGTGGAAAAGAAAGAGCAGCACTAGAAAGGAAGGGGGAAGGGTATTATGATATCTTAGAGTAGACAACCCACATAAAGATGTGCACCATCTGTCACTAGACATGAAATAGACTAAAGAAGAAAAAAACAGTTCAAGTTCTAATCTATTGAATGAGTTGATAAAAAATAAATGAAATAAAAGAACAAAATCAAAGTTGCAGGAATACAAAAAATTAATAATACCTTGTTTGAGAGCTGTTTTGGACTGCAGCTGCATTCTTAGAGGCATGTGATGGTGGAGGACACTGCTGCTTGCTAATCTCTGCACCTCCACTTGTTTTTTGCAATAAATCTTTTGTCTGCTGTAACTTGAGAAACCCAGGCTGCTGCTTGAAAACTAAAGGAGCCCAAAGGAGCAAACTAAGGAAAAAAGTCAACGAAGGAGCCAACTTTAATGCAATTTGGGCAGTAAGCAAACATACTATACCTTCTCTTTTGGGCTCAACTGTAGCAGAGAACCCTCTCTTGGCACCAACACAAGAAGAGTAACCAAGAGAGAGAGCAGGGTTTGTTGATGGGTAGTCATCATCTCCTGGTGGCCCAAGCCTCAGCTCCAGCTTCTTCTCATCCATTTTCTCAATGGTGAACCAGATGAGCAAAAAGGGACAAGAGGGAAAAAAAAAAAAAGCCCTGAAGAGAAAGAAGAAGCAAGGGGAAAGTGGAGAGCCTTTGCTTTGTTTTCACCAAAAGAACTCAGAGTAAAGTGAGGAAAAGCCTCTTTTTGATCTGGCCTTGTTCAATCTTTTGACTTTATGCAGAGGTTTTGTGATCGGAAATGGAAATGGGAGCAGAGGAGGAGGGAGAGATTCCAGGGCTTTGAAAAGGGGCGAGAGGATCCACTCACGCTATCTCTTCAGGCCTTTGCACTGTAACCAAAGCCAATGGTGGGGAGAGATGGAGTTGTTTTTCTGGTGCTCTGTTCTGTCTCTTGCTCTGTTTTTATACAGAGGAGAAAGAAAAGTTGGAAAGATATGTGTTTACACATTTGCCCTTCTCGATGTTTTATCTTTTTTGATATTTTATAATATTATTTAATTTGTGGCTCGTGCATATTCTCTTAAATTTGCGAAGATTTGAGAGTATGAAATTTATGTAGCAAAATGAAGCTTGTGCACCTTATTAGAGAGCAAGATTCTAGTGCCACACACAATTTGTTTCTTTATGTTTCTTGTTTTCCATTTTGGAGGAATGGACTACACATGTTAGATGGATCAAATGAGATTGAACTCCTGATTTGGTGGCATCCATAGTTCCCCTATTTTTTTCCCTTTAGGGGAATAGTTCACCTTATTATTAAAAATAATTTTTTTAACTTACAAAATTACTGCACTATTGGACTATGTTATCATTACCATATTTTTTTTTAAACTGGATTTGTTAAAAGGCGTGAGAAAACTGTTCGATTTCGAGTCTGTTTGGTTGTCGTAATTCACCGTAATTCATAAGTCATAATTAGAAAACTCTTTTACAGCTGTTACAAGTGAGTGATAGTTGCGTTACAAGTGAGTGATAGCTGGGTTGCAAGTGTTTTATTACGAATTACGATCCAAACAAATACCGTGGGTTGTAAGTCATATATGAATTACTGTCTTTTACGACATTTTACGCGAAACAAACAACTCCTTCCTGTAGCAAAATTTATGTTGCATATATCGACAGCGATTTGGAAAAATAAAAGTTAAAAGTTGCTTGGTTGGTGTCCCTCCTTTTTGTTATAAATAGTAACAATTTGTAGGAAGAGAGAGGAAGTCGAGAAAGTCGACGACGACAAGGAAGCAAATGCGAAGAATCAGCAGCAACAGAGCTACCGGTCGACCGGTGTGCACCAACGTGCACAGGCTGTTGCGGTCGACCGCCCGGTCGACCGCAGAAGGAGAACGGTCGACCGCCCGGTCGACCGACTGACATTGCCTAACTCTCGGTTAGGGACGGTCGACCGGTACGGTCGACCGGGACTTGGGTCGGTCGACCGACCGACAGACAAATGTGGGCTGATTTGGATTGAATTCGGAAAATTTTCTGAATTGGAAACAAGCCCAATAAGGAATCTGATTCTCCTAAGGTTTCCTTGGGTATATTAGAGAGGCAGAGTCCTCTTCATATGAAAGGCTTGCAATTGTATTGATTATCGAATCAATAAAGAAATCTCTCTTCCTTCCCCGAAGACGTAGGCAAAATTGGCCGAACCTCATTAAATCTTGTGTTTGATTTTTTTCTCATTGTTTTATTGTTCTTACTGTTAGTAGTTCTTCTCTATTGTATCTATAGCTTAAGGGTTCCTCAAAGTGTTTGTTGATCTGCGCACAATACATCCCAGGTTCGTCGTGGGATCATCTGGTGATTCTAAGGGCATCTGTTGCTGATTGGTGGAGATCGTGTGTCGATCTCGGGTCAGTGTTGGGACTGTTTATGGGCTCGTGTGTTAATCTCAAAAACAGCGTGTGAAGTGCTCAAGGAATCAATTTGAGAAGTAGATCTATTCAGAAACTCATCTAGGGCTTCGTGAGGAGGTAAAGATCCAATCTTTATCAAATTTGTTTTATCTAACTCTGTTTGTTTTTGCATTACATTGAGGATCTAGTCAAGAAGATAGCTGAAGAAAGTACATCAGTGAGAACCATGAATCCGCATCCAAGGATTGATGTGGTGAAATTCACTGGCACGAACAATTTTGGTATGTGGAGGTGCGAGGTGATGGATGCACTGACGGCATCAAATCTCGAAGACACTCTATGATTTGAGAAGAAGCGAAACACAACCACTGAAGTAGATTGGGATAAGATGAATCAATCAGCGTGTGGCTTAATCAGATCATGTCTAACACAAGACATCAAACACCTTGTGTTACACGAAACATCTGCGAGGCAGTTGTGGGAGATCCTAGAGAGAAAGTATCTGACCAAAAGCATTGAATCTAGACTACAGCTGGAGAGTAAGCTGTATGGTTTTCAGATGAAGAAATGATGCTCCGTCAATGAACATTTAAATCGCTACACAAAGCTGAAAATCACCTAGAGGGGGGGTGAATAGGTGATTATGCTAATCTAATGAACTTAATGCGGAATTTAAAAACTAATTGCAATAGACAAGAGATGCACACTCAAACAAGCCAAGCAAATAAATATGAATGAACAATATGAATTGATGCAAGGCACAAAGTAAAGAGAGAGAGAGTAAGAGCCAAGGGATCAAGCGCAAACAACAAGATATGTTTCGAGGTTCGAGCACCCAGCTCTACATCCCCGCCTTCACCCAGAAGGATTTTAAGTCCACTAGCTTGTCCACAAAGGACTCCCACAAAGGGAACCTCCACCGAGGATTTGGGGCAATCACAATTATAAGGAGTACCCAACTCCTCTCCTTACAAACACAACCTCCTCCTTGAGGCACAACTCCAAGCCAACAACAATCACCTCACAACTTGAGGGATTAGCACAAACCAATACAAGGATCACCGCACAACTTGAGGGATACAACCCAAAGGCACAAAGCCAAGAAAAGATTGAGTTTACAACTTGGTGGTCAAAACAATAACCACAAACAATCTCTTTCTCCCACACAAAGATCCTATAGAATAAGAAAGTAGATGTAGCTCAAGTGTGAAGAAAAACCAATGGGATGGAAATCAAAAACTCAAAGAAAATCTTTGGGAAAAAGTTAGAAACCAAGATGAAGAAATTGAATCAAAATCTTTTCCCAAAAACCCTTTCTTGATTTTTCAAACCCTAACAAAACACCAAATAGATTGTTCAGTTTAAATGCCAAAACTTCTTTTGATTGCTGTGAAAACACCAGAGAGTAAGGAAAAATTCGCACCAAAAAATCTTATAGAAAACTGGCCATTAATGGGGTTTTATAGCCCCCAGAAAAATATAGCCGTTGGCAGCAGATCCTGCCAAAAATGACCTTCCGGTCGACCGTGCAGTCGACCGGCCAACAGTCACATTTTGACCGTTGCCAGTTACCGGTCGACCGCCCGGGCGACAGAAATAAACAGAGAGCTCTGCTCTCAGACCCGATCGACCGCTCGGTCGACCGTGTCAAGTGCCAGCCAGACGTGCACAAGTCTGTGCACGTCGGTCGACCGTTAGGTCGACCGGCTACTGTCTCGGTCGACCGTACGGTCGACCGACCTAGCCTGTCAGGCACAGAACAGGGTCAGAAAATCATGTTAAAATATTTTAGTAAATCTTGTAAAATACTTAAAAATTCCCAAAAATAGTTTTATCATTTTGCATTAATATATAAACATGTGATAAAAATTACAACTCAAATATCATGCAATTTGAACTATTTTTGTGTCTTATCATTTTTTACCAAAAACCAAAACCGTATTTTCTAAAACTTGGATTTTGAATAGAAAATACATTTTGTCCAAAACTTATCCAAATACAAAAACATGATATTTAAACACTATTGAAGCATAATGCATAAGGATAGAAATCCAATATACATGAAACATATATATCATAGTTTTTGTCTATAATTCCAAAATGAGTTTTGTTAAAACACAAAACCTAAAACACATGAATAGGTATATCAAAGTAAGTTTGTCTAAGTAGTTGAAGCATGCATGTATATAGAACAAATCTAATATACATTAAACCATGTAAACTTATTTTGATATAATATCTATTCATGAAAACCAAGATCGGTTAAACCATAAACCAAAAACCAATATTTAAAACATGAAACGTGTGTGTTGTGAACTTGAGCATATCATACTATTCTAATCTTTACAATTTGGATCTAAACACAAAGCTAAAACTAAGGTACCGATGTCTTCTTGTAGAGCGCAATCTCCAAGCCGACTCGATCCAAAACTCCTTGATCCACCGAGCAATTGCTATATATGATCTTTGACGCTCGGGCTCTTGAATCAACATGTGAAAGCTTCCAAATCATCTTGTTGAAGCTAATCACCTACTAATAACTTGATTAATGATCTGAAACTAAAATCACAAGATTATTAGTACACATAACTACATGAGTTAATCATCATCAAAACTAGAGTGGAAGGCCTCTGGGCCAACAATCTCCCCCTTTTTGATGATGACAAAACTCATGGAGTTATATATGCATGGATTAAAGTTAAGCTTCAAAGAAGCTCTCCCTTAACTCATGCATAAACAAATAAACATAATGAATATGCAATGAAGGCTCTTAAAACATAAATGCACATGTATATGCATAAACAATAAAAGGTTCTAGATACCAATGAAATGTTCAAAAACAAAACATGCTCTAGATACCAATTAAAATTAAACTAAATTAAACTTAATATATGCAAAACTCAAACAAGCATATATAACACTCAAAATCTTTCTCCCCCTTTTTGTCAATCATCAACAAAGGGGTAAAAACCAAAACAAAACAAAATCTTCTCCTCTTTTTAATATAAAGAAACAACCTTCGATGAGGGGTAAAAACAAAACCAAATCAACAAATCTTTCTCCCCCTTTTTGTTCGAAACAAAAAAAATCAATAAAAGGTTGAAAACAAGAAAAACAATATTCTCCCCCTTTTTGTCTAAAACGAAAACAAAGTCAATAAGGGGTTACAATCAATTAAGATACCAATTGAAAATATGTCAAAGAATAACATCTTGATACCAATTGAAAGGAAACAAATAAGAAAAATGTTGATACCAATTTTAAGCAAAACACATGAAAATCTTGATACCAATTGAAATTAAACATAATAAATTTTGAATTGTCTAAAAAATTTTGATACCAATTGTAAATAATTTTCATTTTGAACATATGATACCGAATTTAAATTTTCAATCATAAAGTATGGGAGTACAAATACCAATTGAAAGACAAAATCAAATTTTCTCCCCCTTTATGAAATATCAACTAAAATAATGCATAGGCTTCATACCAATTTAAAAGTAATCAATTAAAACAAAATTGAAACTCAGCTTAGCATTAACACAAACATATATATGTATGGAAAATAGATACCAATAGAAATTGATATTCTTTGAAATGAAGCATATATACATACAAACATATATGAGTATACAAGAAATGTCAAGATTGATACCAATTGAAAGAATTCAATGATACCAATTGAAATACAATAAGATCAAGTGTATACATCATATTACTACCACCCATCATGGTTCAAGTTTTAAATAATTTCATTTTAAAGCATACATGACATGATCTCCCATCCAACCTCCCATAGAAGGTAGGGGTTTTCAAAAATAGATTTGAAAATGTAGTATGTTTGAAAATCTCTACCATAGTGAAGAATACGAACTAGTTATAGGAAAAACTTTTAAAACTAGTACGAAATCCTTCAAGTAAGGAATAAAACAAAATTGTTTTTCATGAAACACATGTAATTCACATGATCACTAAAAATTCAAAATCCATAAAGCTCATATCATACTCATGAAAACAAAGTCATGAGAAACCTAATAAAGTGAGTGGACAAGTGTTATGTGACACATATCAACATGAAAGTATTCAATTAAGCTCATATTAGATTCTTTAAAAACATAAAAACATGAGAAACTAGATTTTCATTTCCATTATTTACCAATTGAAAATACCTAAAAACATGAACTCATCAAAACGATTTAAACTTCAAGGCATATGTATGTCACGTATAAACTAAAGTATACATACATATCCTAAACATAATGAGTCCACAAAAGTATATGCATGATGGCACGTGGCTCAAGGATGTACATGTATAATCAATAGTTTGAACAAGATAGACATATACATGAAGTTAAAACTCATGATCATAGAAACAAGTTCAAAAAGAGGAATACAAGTTAGAGTGCATGAATCATCAAAACTAGACTATACTAGCACATCTAATGGGTACAAATAGGCATTCAAGCACAAACATAAAAAGAGTTACTTGTGACCCATTCTATGTACAAGTATAAATCCTAGTTTTCATGAAAACTAACATCTAAACATATATTCAAATCATGAAGCATAAAACGGCATAAATCAACATGATAATCATAAAAATAATCATGAAGTAAATCCACATGCTATTAGAATCATGATATACATAATAGCTAAACAAATGGTGAGAACACAACATATGGGTCCATATAAACATGGGTGATCTCAAGAGCTATACATGCATGTCAAAAGTCTAATAAACATGGCATTCAACATACTAAACAAAACATGAGTCATCAAAACAAATTATCATAATATCCATATGATCATTATGAAGATGCATGTACATTAGATCTAGGGCATACATATTAGTTTAAACAAGGTGAGAACACTAAATATAGATCCATATAAAACATGGGTGTCTCAAGTAACTAAACATGTATATCACTAAACTAATGATCATGGCATAATCATAATAATCAACAAACATTAAAACATGCTATAAACAATAATATGAAAAGCATGCAAATAAAAACAGGAGTTAGAGAATGATACCAAAACCGATGAAGGCACCTCTCTAGTTCTCCAAACCAATGGTGGTCCTTCTCCACCAAACTCCCCCTGAAAGTGATGCATCCAAATTTGTTTTCTCTTAAGCACGGAACACATCCACTCCAAGGCACCAATACTCTCACGTTATGCGAGAGCTTCCACCTACATCAAAAAGCATAGAGGTGGTCTTTGGTACCCATTTCCTTTTGGGTCCATGGGGGTTAGTATCTTTTCTAACCCAAACAAGATTAGTTGCTAAATTTTCATGATAAACACGATCATAACAAAATCTAGCAAGGTGGCCTTTTCGACACACACTGTGTACACGTGTACACATGAGCATACATGTAATGGTGGTGACCGTGGGAAGCATGTGTATGCCGTGGAGGGTGTACATGTAAAGATGGACCTTGTTTCTTACGAACTAAGGTTTCCAAGCGTGTATGATTTGAAGTGCATTGGCTCAAAGTGGAGCCCAAACAATCTACACTTTTCTTCAAAACACTTATATCATTTTCAATAGTTGAAGATAAAGTGGAGCATGCAATAGAAGTGCTAGAACAAGAAGCTATACTAGCATGGCACACATGAGAATCTATATCAATTTTAAAGATTCATTTTTCTTTAAGACCAAATCCAATTCTTTAGTAATGAAATCAATTTTATTTTTCAAACACAAGGTTATCTTTTAAAAACAAATTCCAATTTGAATATAAAACCTCATTGTTTTTCACAACATCATCACAATCATTTTTGCTTTTTTAAAACATCAATCTCTTTTAGGGCAAGATCTAGTTGAGATCTTAGTGAGTCACGTTCATGTTGGCCCAAAGGCCTATCACCCTAGTTTTGATGATGATCAACTCATGAAGTTATGTTTACTAATGATCTTGTGTTTAATTAGTGACAGATTCATTATCAAGATCATAGTAGGTGCATAGCTCAACAAAGGATAAAATGTCAAGATTTGGAGCTAGCACGGTATGATCCAAGGAGCTTTTGGATCAAGCTTGGATCAAGTCAAGAAGATGAGAAGCCTTCAAGTGAAGACTTCAAGAAGATAAAGACTTGTGTCTAAGTATAAGATTTTGTTTTTGTTTTAGATAAAATGTAAAGGATAGAGTAGTTGGTGGATTACTCAAGTAGATATCACACACACACTCTTGATAGTTTTTGTTTTAGAAAAGATTTTTCTTTGTGACAAAATATTATTTGGTTTTTGATATTCATGTTTACATCATTCAACCAAAACCAAGTTTATGCTTAATACCAAAAACATAGATATTTCATCTTGATTGTGTAGTGGATCATATCCATACACACTATGCCTTAAAATGAATTATAATATCTTGTTTTTGTATTTGAAGATGTTTTGGAAAAATAAAGTTTAGAAAACATGTTTTGGAAAATACAGTTTTTATCATGAGCTAAATATTTCCAACTTACAAAAATAGTCCAATCTTTTATAACATGCCTTGATTTTGTGCAAGCATGTTTGTATATCAAAGTATATTGGTAAAACTATTCTTGTAGATTTTTTAAGTATTTTATGAGATTTTATTTGAGCCAAAAAGACTAACTTTTTAATTCCAGAAAACTGTTTCAGGCTTCGGATAAGTCGACTAGTAGCCTTTATAAGTCGACTAATCGTGGAGTCGGCCGACCGGACCGGTCGACCGACGTGCACAGACGTGCACGCCTCTGTGTACTGGAGGACGGCCGCCCGTGCCGGTCGACCGCTCCAGAGAGCAGAGCTCTCTGGAAAGTTTGGCCGACCGTACGGGTCGACCGACAGAGAGTTAGACTCTCAGCTCCAGTGGGTCGGTCGACCCAGGCGGTCGACCGTGGCTCCAACGGTCAGAAATCTGACCGTTGGCGGTCGACCGCACCGGTCGACCAGCAGTTCTGACAAAGCCCCAACGGCTAGTTTTTGACAGCCTATATATTTGGGGGTTTGTGGACTGTTTTCAATAAGATTTTGGACTTTTTGAGCCAGTTTTTCCCATTCTTTTAGAAGAGTTTTCTCCCAAAATGAGTGCTAATACTTCCAATCAAAAGGGAAGATTTTATAAGAGTGTAAAAGAGATTTCTTGAGTTTTTCACCAAAGATTCTTTCCTTGCTTTTCTCACACAAACACTTGAGCATCCATTGTCTATTCATTCTATAGGAGTGTTGTAGTGAGAGCTTTTATTGGTGATCAAAGTGTTTAGATCACCAAGAGATCTTTTCTTGTACCTTTGAGGAGGCGGATGTGCCTGTCCGTGTTGTTTTGAGTTCGGGTGCGGACTCGGTTGTTTCGAGGTGCGGCCTCGCGAGCTAGTGAGCTTGCGTGTGTACGGGACTAGAGAGTCCGAGGGCTTGTAGGTGTTGCGGCACCGAGGAGAGATCCATTGGAATCTTGCATATTGGAAATCCTTCGTTTGTCGAAGGCGGGGATGTAGAGCAAGTGTGCTCGAACCTCGAAACATACCTTGTGTTTGCGATTGCTCACTCTCCTCTCTCTCTTTGTCTCTTTTATATCTTGCATACTTTTATTGTGCTCATCTTTATATGCTAGATATTCATTGTGCTCATATTGATATACTTGCTTGGGATTGTTGCTAACACTTGTATTCAACCAAGAGAGCCAACGCGGCACCCTCAACCCATTCAAGGGGAATCTAGAGGAGTTTGTCCAGAGCCCTTCACGGGAAATTCGGCAACACTTTTTGGTTATACGTGGTGTTTAGTGTAAAAGATTTAATTTGATCATAATTAGTTTTAGCTTTCGCATTATTTGCATCATTCATCATTAAGTGACCATTAGATTAGCCTTCACCTATTCACCCCCCTCTAGGTGAACCTTCAATTGGTATCAGAGCTTGGTACTCTGATTTGGTCTAACAACCTAGAGTTAAAGATCCTCATTTTAGGCTAATCACAATATTTGTACACACACCATGGACTTTATGTCACCACCCACTTTTTGACATTCTTAACATCCAAATTTGGAAGGTTAAGATGTCATTGTACCTCAAAGCCTTAGGCATACATGTTTATCTTGCCACAACTAATAATGCATATTATTTAAATGGTAAGAATATTGAGGCTAATACAAAGCCCTTAATACTTTAAAGTCTACCCTAGATGATGTTTATTTGTCTAGAGTTTCTAATTTTGATTTGGCTTTTGTAGTGTGGAACACCCTCCTCTCCCTTGGCGAAAATGATCATATTATGCCGGGAGCGATTCGGACGTTGGAAGCGACATCTCCAATGTGTGCTACATGGTCCAAGGGGATAACCCCCTTGAGGGAACTACCGAATCCGATGATGAAGACATGTCATATGATGAGCTCACTTCCTTTTGTCAACATTGCTTGAGAAATATGACATGATTAAAAAGGAAAATATAAATTTGAAGAAGAAAGTTGATTGCATGCATATAGAACAAGATTCTTTTAAATCTAACATTGCATGTCTAGAAAAGAAAATAAAGATTTGAAAATGAAAATGTTTCCCTTATGTCTAAATTAAATGATCTTTGTGAAGGGAACACGATTTTGAAAGATAAAATTATTTTGGTGGAAACTCAAAAGGAAATTATTTTTTAAGAAAATAATTGTTTGAAAAAGAAAATTTTTGAAAAAGAAAAAGTTTTTAAAGAGAAGAAAAATGACTCTATATCTCACATGTCTTTACATGCTACCATTGATGTTAGTGAGATTAAGAATTTGAAAAATAAAATAGATAGTTTGAGTTCAACTTTGAACTCGTGTGCATTTAACCATACTAGGTTGGAGTCCTTGCTTGCAAAGAAACAAACTCCTCATGTTCATGCCATCACTCTCATTATGCATTTGCTTATGTTGCACGCCACGATCACAATCACACTCATAAGCATTCTAAGGTGTACAAGTGTACACATTGTGGCCGCAAAGGCCATTTAGCAAAATTTTGTTATGACAAGTTGCATCATTTTAATTTTGCTAATAAAAATGTTTGGGTGCCTTACAACAAGACTAACCCCCAAGGACCCAAGAAAATATGGGTACCAAAACCCCCACCATTTATTTTTGATGTAGGTGAGGGATCTCTCAAGACGTGAGAGACATGGTGCCTTGATGGTGGATGCACTTGGACTTGATGGACACATATATAGATGCATCGCTATCAAGAAAGTTTTGGTGGGATGACCACCAAGCTTGGAGCTTTGGAGTTGGTAACAATCTCTAAACTCCTACTTTTTATTTACATGCTCATTCATTTTTGACATCATATAGCATGTTCATGATTTATTGTGCTTCATGTGATAAAATCTTGTTTAGATTTAGTATTTGTCAAAACTTGGATTTATACATGTACAAATAGTGAGAACAAATTGATTCATATATGTTTGCACTTCATGCTCATTTGTACCCACTATATGCATATGTATAGCCTAGTTTTGATGATTCTTTCATTTACACTTGTTTTACCCTTTTCATGTTTTTACTTCATGTATATGTATTTTGTATTCAAATCTAATAATATACATGTATACCCGTGAGTCTCTTGCCTTCATGCAAATACATTTGATAGACTCTTTTATTTTTGGGATATGTATGTGTATTGTTAGTTTTGGATAAATCATACATATACCATGAAGATTAGTGTTTTTATGAAAAATGATTTTTCATGATTTGTTTGATAAAATAGGATTCTTGATCATTTTGAGCCTCAATGTATATTTTCATGAAAATGCTATTTACATGACTTTTGACCACTCACACTTTATTTATTTTGTCATGACTTAGTTTCATGGACATATTTTTGTGCTTTATAGACTATGAGTGTAAATTGTGTGTATTTAGTTTTGTTTCATGAAAACATATGATTTCATATTTTTGAAGGATCTTTAACTAGTTTTTTCAAAAATTATTTTAACTAGTTAATTGTTCTTCATTTGGTAGAGTTTTTTAAACAAAGCTTATTTTTTCAAATCTATTTTTGAAAACCCCTACCTTCGATGGGCGGATGGATGGGCGTGTATGCCTTGTAAGCTTAATTGTCAAATCTTTTACCTTGTGCATATCAAGGGATGGTAGGTTATGAGATATACACTTGATCTTATTGTTATGTCAAT
Organism: Agave tequilana; assembly: GCA_038442645.1. Classification (NCBI taxonomy): domain Eukaryota; kingdom Viridiplantae; phylum Streptophyta; class Magnoliopsida; order Asparagales; family Asparagaceae; genus Agave; species Agave tequilana. Next base: position 122,159 of record JAVJIF010012469.1, read on the forward strand.
TGGTATCATTGGATTCTTTCAATTGGTATCTAAATTGATAATTTTTGTATATACTCATATTTTGTTTCTTATATATGTATGTATCAAATTCAATTGGTATACTCATTTCATACATATATATGATTTTCATGTGCTTAACTTCAATTGGTTCACACTTTTAAAAGCACAAAGTTTATGATGAAAAATAAAAATTTTTGATCATTATGTTTACCATTGATATCAAAATACTTCAACTTCATATTTGTTAATTTCAATTGGTATCAATAAGTTTTACAATAATGATTATTTTCAATTTGGTATCTTAAAATTTGATTGTTTTACAAGAGCTCTGATACCTTTAAAAATTTTGTTTAAGAAAAATTAAAAAATGTTTTGGTATGTATTTCCTATATGCAAGGAGAGCTTAACATCTCTTCTACATATAGATTCATGTTGAGTATATTATAAATTGAGGAGCTTGACAACTCTTCTTTATATGATATACGTGTATATAGGGAGAGCTTCACATCTCTACTTATGCATTACATAATATGTTTATGTGAGTTAGGGCTTGTCATCCATTCTTCATGTAATGCATATGTGTAGGGAAGCTAACTTAGCGTCTTCCTCTTCATGAATGTATATCGCATATAAATCTTTATTGATTGATTTGTTTAACCCCTTCTTGATCTTTTTTTTTTGACAAAAAAGGGGAGAAAAAATTTGTTTGATTTATTTTTACTTTAAACCCTTTGTTGATGATTGACAAAAAGGGGAGAAAGATTTTTGAGTTTATATGCATGGTTGAATAAGATTTATATTTAAGCATATAAGTTTTGTATTGCAAATAGGAGAAAAAGATTTTGATTTATGCTTGTTGCATGTTATCTCCATACATTTGCATACATATTTATAAGCTTCATTGTCATATATTATTATTTATGTCTATGCATGAGTTAAGGGGAGCTTCTTTGAAGCTTTACTTTAATCCATGCATATATAACTTCATGTGTTTTGTAATCATCAAAAAGGGGGAGATTGTTGGCCCAAAGGCCTATCACCCTAGTTTTGATTATGATCAACTCATGAAGTTATGTTACTAATGATCTTGTGTTTAATTAGTGACAGATTCATTATCAAGATCATAGTAGGTGCATAGCTCAACAAAGGATAAAATGTCAAGATTTGGAGCTAACACTGTGTGATCAAAGGAGCTTTTGGATTAAGCTTGGACCAAGTCAAGAAGATGAGAAGCCTTCAAGTGAAGACTTCAAGAAGATAAAGACTTGTGTCTAGTATAAGATTTTGTTTTTGTTTTAGATAAAATGTAAAGGATAGAGTAGTTGGTGGATTGCTCAAGTAGATATCACACACACACTCTTGATAGTTTTTGTTTTAGAAAGATTTTTCTTTGTGACAAAATATTATTTGGTTTTTGATATTCATGTTTACATCTTTCAACCAAAATCAAGTTTATGCTTAATACCAAAACATAGATATTTCATCTTGATTGTGTTGGCCCCAAGTTACAATCACCCTTGTTTAGTGTATTTTGATGATTACAAAACATATTAGTTATTTGT